>NDGN011490509.1:0-19749 GCA_002564285.1 Tympanoctomys barrerae | reverse complement strand
TTGCTAAGCTTGTTCTAAGTAGGTGCTTTAGACCACTGAGCCATCTCACCAGCCCTAGATCAAGTTTTTAAAGATTTATTTGAGTTTTTATTTATTTACTTATTTATTGGATATAGGATCTCGCTGCACAGTTTAGACTCATAGTGATCCTCCTGTTTCAGCTCTCCAGCACTGGGATTACAGGTGTGCACCACCATGCCCAGGCTCAGTGGCTGGCTCAGTATGCCCAGGATTCCAGTGTCAGCACAACATGTGGAACTGATGACTGACCTCAGGTCCTTATGCTTGCCAGGCAGGTGCTCAGACCACTAAACTATCTCCCTAGTCCGTCTTGTAGGCTATTGGCAAGGAGCTGCACTAATGATGTTTGTGATGGAGGTCATGCCATGGATAGTGTGTGTGTATGCATGAGAGTGTGTGTGCGCATCGTCTGCACATAAGCATTTCCTCCCAAATTGGGGTATCAGGCTGCAAAGACATTACTAACATCTGGCTAGGTCATGGCGTGGAGTCCCCAGGACCCACCTTCTTTTCTTATTTCTCTCTTTTCTTATAAGTGATTCAATAGAAAAAAGGTTTTGGTGTCTGTAAGAAGGGCCATATTGGGGGACCCAGCTCCCCCAGGACACAGGGCACAGTCTGACCTCAGCAAGTCCTAGAAAGCCAGGCTGTGTCCACCGGCTCTCAGGGGTGCCAGAAGCTGGCATAAACAGAAAACTTCTTCGCACTACATCTGGAATTGGAGGGGAGGGCATTCAAGTTAGAAAAGTAGACAGGATCAGCGGAGCACCTCCTCAGAAGGCATGGGTGGGGCTTGGAGTGTCCCGGAGCTGGGGGTAAGCTGCCACAAGGCACCTCTGCAGTATGCATGGGAGGCCATTTTATTTGTCAGCTGATGGGGCTGAGGACTCACCATCATGTGAGGTCAATGAGCATGCTCACCTCTCCACATCAGGGTGCTCAAGCGAGAGGGGCTAGAGGAAGTGAAGAGTGCATTGATCGGGAGAGCAGGGAGCTGGCAGTCAGCACCTACCACGTGGAAGCCTGTACACCTTGGTCCTCAGGCAGCATGGCTGGACTGAGGCCATGTATCAGATTCCTCTTCCCTTGGAGGAAGCGCAGGCAAGGGCAGCAGGGCCGAGGGACCGGGCTGCTCACCTCCACCCCTTCCTCTGTTGCAGCCTGAGTGGCCAGGAGCTCCCTTCTGTTGCATTTTCTCTCCTCTTCCCTTGCTCTGGGTCCTTGCAGGCTCATTTCTTGACCACCCTTGGTTATCCTCCCTGCTGTTCCTCCAGGGCAACAGGACTTTTATTTTAGTTCTCCTTGTCACTTATAGGTTTTCACTCTTGGGCACATGTTGACCTTCCTTTCCTGCTGAAACTCTATAGGGTCGTAGCATGTCTTGGCTTATGGCTGTACCACTCCAATTTCTACCTCTGGCATGGTACCTTCTTCTCTGTCTGATTTTCTTGTGCCTTCTTAGGAAAGCCTTTGTGATGACATCAGGCCCATCAGATCATCAAGGACAATATCAAGACCTCATTCAAACACCTCCACACTAAAATACTTTCCCTGAACACCAGCCCCTGGAATAGGGTGAGTTCTTCTCTAGGTTGTGAATAAGGACTTGGTCCTTTTCACTTTGACACCCTCACTTTGGTGCAGAGCCACAATTAGTGAATAATTTGTACAATAAGACGATGAATGCATGAAGTAAGCTGAGGGCCTTACACATGGGTCCACCAGGGTCTTGCACAACCTTGGTGCTGGTTCCCCTTGTCCATATCCTCTGGATTTCCAGCACCTCATAACCCCTCTACGTTCCCATGGTGAGCAGGAACATGCTCTCATTTTGGTTGGACCTCCTAGCTGGGTTGAGTATTTGGTATGGCTGAGAGAGGAAGTGGCTGGCTTATCTCAACATCTCCTGAAATCAGGCTACTCACTGCTCAACCATACCAGACCCTTTAAGCCTGTCACCTGCCTCCCTGCCTCCCTTCCCTCTCCAGTATTCCCCGTATCTTCCCTTCTCTCACCTAGTGAAATCTGGGGAAATCCAGGGCCTCCCAGCCCACTTCCAGGGCACTTTTACCATTTGCTGGCATGTTGTCAGTTCCTGCTGGAGAGCAGAATTTCTAGGGTGGCCAAGACATCCCACCTGGGCCACAGCAGCCCTTCTGAGCAGGGCCTGAGCCCTTTGCCCTCCCAGTGCCCCCGTCCCTGGGCCCAGCTCACCTGTCTCTCCCCAGATGGGCAGGTACTCATCTTGCTGAATGTCCAGCATGATCTCCAGCCCGTTGCCCGTCCCCCCCTTGACTGTGGTGAGCAGAGGCTTGCCATCCTCGCCTGAGTTAAACATGTAACACTTCCCATATTTTGTAAACACCTGAAGGAGAGAAGAGAGAGAGAGAAGCACATGTTGACACTGGGCTCCAGGGGTCAGTGAGACCCAGAAGTCCCACAGCAGGTCAGGGTCCCCCCCAGCCCATCACATCAACCCTTCTTGAGGCCAGTGGTTTCTCACCCTTGCTAATGGCTGGACTTTTGCCAAGAACGGGTAGGACATTAAAGAACAGATCTGGACACCTTTTGGAGTTTGTTGAATGGGATCTGGTGTCTTCTTCCTCTGGACATGCCCTCAGGAAGTCCTGTCCACTTCCAAGCATTGAATATTTTCTGTAAACTCCTGATCCTCCATCTACACTTCCAGCAATAGCTCTCTTCTGGGCTCCAGAAAAACAGTCCCCACTGTCAGCTAGGCAGTTTCCCAGGGGCCCACAGATATTGTGTGATCAGTGTGCCCTGGAGGGATTGGTCTGCCTCTGCTATCCTGTGCTATCAGACATTTCTGCCATGCCCCTCACCTGACAGCATCATCATCATCTGCCAGGGGACCTTCAGAGTCATGCTGTACCCTTTTCCTCTTCCTTATCCCTATGGGTAACCAACCAGCAAGGCCTGCTAACACTCCATAGCTTGAATTTGGTCTTTTCTCCTGTAATTTAGGACCCAATCATTTCTTGCCTGGAGTGCTCTGGTGGCCCCTGCAGGTCCCCTGAATCCTAGGCAACTTTGCCTAGCTCATCTGCTAAACTAACTCTTTCTGAACTGCAAGCCTGATTACATTAATCTTCTGCTAATCTTCCTGGGCTCTCCCATCCGCTCTTGGCTAAAGCCCAGAGCCTCCATACTCTGTCTTCTGTGAGGCAGTCTGCCTACCCCTTCTACTTTCCACTCTCCTGCTTACCCCTGAAGCCTACAAGTAGCTGCCAGAGGCACGTCCCATGGGTTCAAGAACTGTGTCTGCTTCCTGCACACCTTTCTTTGGTGGCTCGCTCATTGCCTGGTACATGGTGGTGTTGCATAAATGTATACTGAATGAATGAATGAATGAATGAATGAATGAATGAATGAGTAAGTGGGTGGCAGAGCCTGACCAGAGAACTTGCAGTACTCTGGGACATACGGCTCACACACTATTGGCTTTCTACTGACTTTCTGCTTGCTAACTCCTCTCATTTCTCACTGTCTGAATATTCTCTGTAGGTCTCTGTTTGGACAACCTCAAACTGTTCTTCAGGACTGGATTATTGTAACTCACCCACCAGGAAAGCTTCCAGAAATCCTAGCTCAAGCTGGGCTACTTCCAGTTTTGGTTTTCCTTATTTCTTGACCTACTGCACAGCACTGAGTAGTTGGTTCCAACACCGCCTTTCATGTTTTAAATCCCAGCCCTCAGTATGTTGCTGCCATACAATAGGTTACTTTTGCTCAATGAAAATATGGCTATAAAGATGCAGTCTATTGGTGTGGAAAAGCTCAGGGCCAGAAATGTGGAGATCTTTGTTCAAGTTTTGACTTTGTGCCCTATTGTTCATGTGATGTTGGGAAGCCGAAAAACTCCTGCAAGCCTCAATTTCTCCATCTATAAAGTGGAGGTTTTAGTCCTTATCTTGACAGTAACCTGTCAAGGTTACTGAGAGGGTCAAGTGAGGCAATGCATGCAAAATGGCTTTGAAAACTATAATAGCTTTTCTACAAATGCTATGGGTTATTATGATTATATAACTGCATTGGAATGTCTAGTTGAAGCCAAATTACATCCAGCAAAATTGGATTGGAAGGGATCCAGGATAACTGTATCAGATTCCTGCAGCCACCAGGGTCCAGACCACTTCCCTGCCACTGCACCACATGGTCCCATCCTGCAGCATGGAGGCTGTAGTGAAGGCCCTTTCCATTCTTCATTGCGAAGGCAGGTTAATAGTAGGTGTGAGAGCTGAGGCTACCTTTCTCATGCAGACCTTGATAACTAGGTGGAGGGAAGAAAGATGGCCTTCTAGAATGTGCCAGATACTCATCTATGTTATTATTTTATTTAATTTATTTATTTTTTTGGTGGAACCAGGGATTGAACTGAGACCCTTGCACTTGCTAGGGAAATGCTTATTCTACTGAGCCATCTCCCCCGGCTCCTCATCTATGTTATTAACCTTCCTAACTCTGATCATGGTTGGGTAAGAAATCAAGACTCTGAGAGGTTAAGTGACTTGCCTAAGGCCACACAGCTAGCAAGCAGAGAAGTTAGGATTCAAGTGCATATCTGTCTGATTCTTGTACATGTGCTCTTCCTGGGTGTGGTGTCCTGGAAGGGTCACAAAGGTGTTTGGCACTGGGTCATTCACCAGTGGAAATACATATATTACTGCACTCTGGCTTGTTCCATTCTTTTTTTGGTACTGGGACTCGAACTACTTTTCGCTTGTATGCTGCTGAGCTATATTCTCTGCTTGCCTTTTTCTTTTTTTCTATCAGCCAGTCAATATTCATATGCATTTACTCTTATGGTGTACAAGGACCATGGGGAATGCAAAAAAAATATGATGCCTATCTTGTAAGAAGGGGTATCAAAACAACAGCTTCTACATTTGTCTTCATGATACAAAACAACTCTGAGTCCTGGCTAGCTGTACTATTTGAGAACAACCAAGCCTTACTCTCTCAGCTTCATGGGGAGGGTGAACAGCTGAAATTAGGCAAAGTCCAAAGCAAAAATAGTTTGCCAGAGAACCGAGTTTTATTACCACTATTGCATGCAGCAGTTGAATTTAGCTTGTGAACTTGTCCCCTGGAGAGATGCTGCTGGTGACCAGTGTAATGAGTGGATAAGAGCATTTTATAGTTAATACATCATTAAAAGGGGTTCAACACATCTGGAACTTTTTAAATAGATACTGTAAATATCCTTGTCTCCAAAACTGCTTATAGTTTTTATTTGCCTATCTATTTACCTACATAAAAACGGTTTTAAGCAAAAGTAAATTTCAGCTTAGTATCAAGTGAGTGCAAATTTCCACTCCCCTTCTCCTTCCTCTTCCACTCTCTAGTCTGTGAGCTTCAGAACATTGGGCTGAGCTTAGAATATGATGTCTTCTCCTGAAATTCCCTAAGAGCCCACCCCTGTCACCAACATGCCAAGCAGTGCTAGGAAAGGTACTGATCCTCCTGAGTGTCTGAGGATGGTGACAAAGTATGAGACCTGGAAGATTGTCTCACTTACTTACCTTACTTTATAGATAAGGCAGAGAGGGTGAGAATCAGAGAGAGAGAGAGAGAGAGAGAGAGAGAGAGAGAGAGAGAGAGAGAGAGTGGCTTGCTTGAGTTTAAAGCAAAGCTTTTGTCCAACTAGGACACAAAAAGCAAAGCTTTTTGTCCAACTCATTGTCCTTCCTTTATTCCAGGCTCTTTCAGTTTCCCATTTATGAAAGGAGGTGGAGGATCTAGGGGGTTGCTATGATCACATCTGAACTTTAACCGATCATTGAGTGATTAATGGAGGTCAGCACGCCACCCCTCCATGTACTAAGCCTTTCCATGTATGATTTCAGGGACCACTGAGTGTCTGCTCTGTGCAGACACTGAGCAGCAGCTGAAGCCCTGGGTGCTGTAGTCCTTCCCTCTACATCAGGAAGTCAGTGGGTCCTTACAGTAGGAGTGAACAGAGATTAATTCCCACCTTGACAGCCACCCTGCTATGCATGGCATTCATCCCAACCCTGGTAATGGTTCTTGCTGGTATACTGATGTCAGGCTGATCTTTCCTGCTCCTTCTCCTAGGGGTGGGGGATTGGGCCAGGGTCATAAATGGGCCAATCTGAGCTGACCCAGGTCAGAACTGGCTGGGATGGAAAGCCAGAGGGCAACTATAGCCACGGCTGAGAGAGATGGACAAGTGACAGTCTACAACAGCTGAATTCTTTACCAAGTCAGGACCACCAGGAGGAAGCCTAAAGCTCTTTGGTGGCCTCCTGTTGCATTGGGATCAAGTCCCAGGTCCTCACTTGAGTGCTATGTGGTTCAATCCATTTCTCTCCCTCCCCATTATATTCTTCACACACACTGGCTTCTTCAGTCCCCAGGTGGTCAGTAAGCCCCCTTCTATACTGTTTCTCCTGCCTGGAATGTTCTTCTCCCATACTTTCTCCAGACAACCTCTGCTCACACCTCAGCTTGACAACCACTTCTGAAAGGCCTTGCCTGACCATCCCACCCTGGCTCCTGCCTCTACTTAAGTTGGGCTTCTTACTTCTCAATCTCCTGTATTTTTTCTATAATAGTGTATGTCAAAGCATGCAATGAGGTGGCTATATTATGTGATTATTTGCTACGCATATCTTCCCTGCTCCATATAAGCACTGAGAGAGGGCAGATACAGAATGAATGATTGAGTGAGCCAGAAGGTGCCACTGCTCTGAATCATGCCGTCCACCTCTGGGAGGTTCTCTTTGGTGCTGACTGACTTTTCTTGGTCCTGGAGCTTATGTTGACATCTTGTACTAGCTCCTTTCTCAGCTGTGGCCTGCTCAGTTTCTGCTTTACATGAGTGTCCTAAACCTTTATGTTTGGTCCCCCACAAAAGCTTTAGAGGAAACAGTCCTTTTAGGAATATACAGGCTGGGGGATTGTTTACCTTTGTGGGTTCAGGCCAAGGAGCTCAGGAGAAGCACAGCACCTGCTAGCTGCATGCTTTTGCTAGCTGCTCCTGCCTGGATTTCTGAGCATCATTTTCTTCTCTGCTCAACATCAAAGGCTGCTGAGCTATTTACACAGAGCACAATTTTGCTACCAACTAAGGACAAGATGAGGTTCTCCTTTCTCATTTAGGGCATAATGACCTGGAAGTGTAACACATGCTGCAAATTTATGCCTTATCGCCCCCAGCCAGAAAACACAATTTATTTATGTCCAGGCTATCAGGCCAAGCCCTCTACTTTTCCAGACCTGCCATTCTTCCAGGCATTTCTGGGTCTTCCTGGTGAGAGCTGACAGAACCATTTGGGAGAAAGGGCTGTAATAGCTGGGTTGCTCAAAGTCTGGAATTGCACTTAGTTGGATTGGTTTGTAAGCATTAAAAAAGGTGTGTATTTGGAAATGGGATTTCTTAGACTGAGGCTGGCTCCTGAGACACAATTGGGCTCTGTAGTTAGCCTCCTTAGCACTCACATTTGCGTGGTAGGTTGCTGTTCAGAGACCACACTATACTGCTTCAACTTCAGCAATGACTCTGCGAAGCTGGGAGGAGGGAAGCGAACAACTTCTAAGCCCCTACTCTGCTAAGCTACCCCTGCATGGCCCTTTCACAGGCATTACCTCATTCTTAATTACAGTCCCAACCACCCTGATAGGAAGGCTTTTTATAGCCATTGTAGAGTTGTGGAAACTGAGGCTCCTGAAAATTACAGTGCTCAGAGGTAGCAGGGCTGAGTTGTCTAGGTGCGGCCTTCCCATTAAAATGAAAGAAACGGGACCGGTGAGATAGCTCAGAGGTCTAAAGAACCTGCTTAGGCAAGTGCAGGCAAGCACAAGGTCCAAGGTTCAATCCCCAGAGCCACATGCAGTGCTAGCCCTGCCCCCAAGGCAGGCTGAGCCAGCCATGGAAAAAAGTAAATAAATAAAAGCAAGAAAAATGGTATTTAGAGTCAAACAGGATGGGATCAAGGCAAATTATTATTATGTCATGTCAGGTACCAGTCTCACCTCATTTCTTCTTTTACAAACTAGGCATTAAAATCCTGCCATGTGGCCAGAGAGCCCAAGAGGATGGGAGTGCATTTGTTTTGAAGATTGCATAATAGACGTCTGCAATAGCTTTCTCCTGGACCCTACCAGGGGAAAGAGCTGTGTGTCTGCTTTCAGGAGAAGAGAGATGAGCTATTAGATTATGGATGGATGAGGTGGGTCAGGGTTGAGCCACACAATGAGGTTCTTTGGGTTCTTGTTTTTCTTATGTCACACAATACTAAGTTAGTGTATTTATTTATTTATTTATTGATTGATTGATTGATATTGGGGACTGAGCCCTAGGCCTTCACACTGAGCTATATCACCAGCCCTTTTGTCCTTTTCATTTTGAGACAGGGTCCCACTAAGTTGCTAAGTCACTCAGGCTGGGCTCAAACTTGTGATCCCTCTGCCTCAGTCTCCCAGAGGGCTGGGATTACAAGCCTGTGTCATCGTGCCTGGCTCCAAATTTATTTTAAAGGAGTTAGAGGCTATGAAAGAGTCATGTCTCACTGGCTGCTTATTCCCTACTAATGTTCAGTCTGCTGCTGGAAGCCTTGGGGCCATCAAGCTCTGTGGGGAAGGAGGCGCTTCAATGCACACGGCGCACTGTGAAAATCTACATTTCAATGCCAGTATCTAAATTGTAACCAGTTTCTGGGATAGCAGATACCACCTACCTGAAGTTGGCATATTCTAGATCGATAAGACATGGCAATAGGGGTAGGAAGAGCATCTTCCTGGCTTTCTGGTAACTCTGAGAGCAATGCTGAAAGCACAGACCAATTTTGCCGCTTCCATATCCCATACCTTCAGTCTTGATCACTGCGTATCTGTTGTCATTAATTTATCTTGTGAGATTGGTTCTGTAATCCCACTTTACAGATAAGGAAAATGAGGCCCAGAAAGGCTGAGCCATGTCACAGAGCTGGTCAAGGTGAAATATATATTTGCTACACTGTCTGTAGTAGTGACATGCCATGCCTTCACCATCTTCAACCTGCTGTGGTTCTTGTAGACTGGTGAGACTGCTGTTTCTTTGACATGAAGATTCTCCTACCTGGTTGTGGAGGAGGCTCATCTCAGAGCCAGAAGAACCCCCCAAAAGGCCAGACACTAAAAGTCTTCTCTGAATTTTTCATTTTGCACACAAGGAGTCCAAGGTGCAGAAAGGTAGTGAGTCCTGCCCCAGGCTGCACAGCCAGTGTGGGGGCAGATTTGGGTTGGGACCTGGGCTGGGTGGTGAAAGCCTTCTGTTTGCACTTGTCAGGAACTGTGCAGATGGGGGGATCCTTTCCCAGGATTCTGAGCTCCAGAATAAGAGTAAGATCTATAACTGCTGCCTGGCTGCTGAGGGCTTGATGTGACCTGGTGGGTATCTTGCTTTATAGAACATATTAGTCAACTTTCCATGGCCGGGACAAAACATCTGATATGCACTACCTAAAGGAGAAAAGGTCTATTTTGCCTCACAGTTTTAGAGGGTTCACATCACAGTCAGCTGGCATGAAGGCGGAAGCTCTGTAGTAGAGGGCACAGAGGAGGAAAGTGGCTCAACTCACAGCATGAGGCAGGCAGAAGGCAAGGGAGGGGCCGGGGAGGAAGAGACCAGGAGCCAGGTAGAATCTCCAAGGTCCCCACCTTACGATCCACCCAGGTGCACCCAGACATTCGTTCCTCATTTCCTAGGTGTCTTTCAAGCCAATCAAGCTGAAAATCAAGATTAACCACCACACAGAAATGCAAAGGGGAGCCCTCGCTGGGAAAGGTTAGGAACGGCTGATACCCATGAAGACAGTTTTCTGGTCCAATTAAAAGTGCAAACAATATTTCTACACCATGTACCTACTTAAGAAAATAAATTATGGATAAGCCCCCTTAGGAGCTGTTGAAACCACTCCTTACCAGCACATAACTGGGCCTGCAAGCTTCAAACCTCCTAACCTACTCATTAATCCTGAGCTTTAGGGCATCTTCCAGGCAATGAGTTTCTCTTCTCTTCTTGTTTATTACACTTGAAGAAAATGAAATTGTATCATCACAAAATGCCTCTAAAACAGCCCTTTTCCTTCTTTCCTTGCATTGATCCAGCTTTCCTCTCAATGCACTTACCGAAATTTCTCATTAGGCTGTTTTCAAAATAATGTGTGTGAAAGCCAAACACTTAGTGTTGTTTTTCTCTTTCAGACTCCCCACGGGCATTTTGCACAAATAGGGAAGTGAAAACATCTGAGAAATGGGTTGTCAGGTTTTTGGTAAACAAAATAAGCCTGCCTTTGTTTTCTGAAGCTGCAATTAAGGTGTCTGAAATGAAATACAGCTGGAGAGATGTAGTAGCAGGCAGGCTGCGTGGATGGTTAGCTCTTTGAAGTCAAGGATTGCATCTTATTAAGAAGCTGGCTTGCTCATTCATCAGTGCCTGCAGTGAGACTTTCTGACCACCTGTTACATTCTCAGAAGTGCTGTGTGACAGTCCTCCCCCGTCTCTGGGAGTTTAAAAAGAGTAATTTCCACAAATATCCATGAAAGCACCTTTGTGTGGCAGGTGCTTGTTTCCAGGAAGGAAGAGAACTGAGAACACAATCCTTCTAGCCCATCCCCCTTCCGCCCCAGAAGGTTACTCATCTTTTCCAGGATAGCATTCATCTAATTTCCCTCGAAGGCTACTTTTCTGGGAGGAACGAGTAGAATGAACAATGACTGAGAATGTATCCATGTAGACGCTGTGCTGATTACTTTAAATACACTCGGTTTTGAAGGCTCAAGTTCTTTGATGTAGCTTTTACTCTCCTTGGCTCATAGATGAGGAAACTGGGGCCCCGAAGGGTTTCACCTCTTGTCCCAGATCCCACAGCTAGAGCATGGTCTCTTCTATTGTGTCCCTTTCTGGGCCGGCTTTGTTAGAAGGCAGCTAAGCACTACTTGCGGGTCTGACACGGTCATGCAAGCCTCCCCTTTCGTGCTCTGGAGCCCATCTGCTGGGACGTGACATTTCCTGTGCAGTACGCAGTAAGAGGCAGAAGCCCTCTCATCTCCTGTCTCCAAGGCTGAAGCACATCCGGGGCGTTTTCCCGCCGGGCAACTGTCCAGACAGCTTCAGACTGTGCAGGAGATGTGTGAGTGCCTCGCAGTGAAAAAGAACATCGAGTGATGGCAAATCTGCCTGTCTGCTGCGAAAACAGCAGGGAGGGAGCCACAGAGGGAGCCACTCTGAGCACTCTCCTTTCTTTCAAACACTTGGCCGACAAATGTTCTCTTGATGGGCTTCTAAGGCGGCAGCAGCGACAGCGGCAGCTTGATGGCATCTGGTCCAGTCACCTGGAAAGATGCGCAAAATGCCAGCCCTCTGCTGAAGAATCCCTCTTGACAGTTCATCTGAGAAGCCCAAATAGGGTGCATTCTGAGATCAGGAAGTGGGGTGTGGGCACCCACCCTTTCAAGTTGGACTGCAGCACCGCTATTTAGGGAAGGGGCCAGCAGGTGGCCAGGCTTGATGGAAATTACAAACAGGACACAATGACAGGTGTGGTGTTCTTCCTTTCAGATCCACTGTCTGTCTGGAGCCAAACTGCTGTGGGAGTGCATAAGAAGGGTCTGTCTGGAGGGCTGTGAGGGTGGTGGGGGATGTTGCACAATGTCCCTTAAGGACAGCGGTGGCCACACGAGTGGTGTTTAGCAGGTTTAGGTAGGCCCACTAGTCTGGCTTGTGATCTTAGTGGAGCCATGCTAATGTCTCAGGAAGCCAGTGGTGCCAGCCCTGGCTCCTGGTCTCTACTTCTCTGTTCCTCATCCCCTCTTCTTTCCACTAACACCCTCAGACAACTATGGGTTCCACTAAAGGGAAGACAGGATTGGTAGACAGACCCAGACTTTAAAAGTCAGATTATCCTGGCTATGTAACTGCTATGTGCCAGGCACTGTGGACAATTAGTAATGGAGCTCAGCTGTCAGTGGGTAATTATTAACAGAGCAGTTCAGTGAGGGAGGATCTGGCACTGGATCAGGCCAAGGAGAACTGCGTCAGCTTCAGAAGCCTCCTTGCACCCAGCTTTTTGATCTGCCTACTGTTCACACGGCACCAAGTCAAACCTAGAACCCAAGGCCAAGACAAGTCAACTCGAAGGGAGCACCTTTCTAGCGAGTCCTGCCGGATTACTAAGCGCATCCTTGTAGAGGTGGCCAAATGTAGGGAAAAGGAGCCAAGATAGGCTTCCTGATTTCACAGGGAAAGAGTCTAGAGGAAAGGGAGAGAAAAATGTGGCATGAGCCATTCAGAGCCCTTTATCTTCTCCCTGCTTCTGCTGCCCCACTCTGTCCTGCTAATCCTACTGGCATGATTGCTACTGTCCCAGTCCTGCTCTCATTTCTAGGGAAGCCCATAAGGTCGGGCATGTACAGGACCCCACAGCCCTGGCACTCCACAGACAGCCCTGAGCCCTAATGTATTTGTGGGGCACACCTTGGTCTGCATTCTGATCACCCGAGAAAATGAATTTGAAGTGCCCAGCCGAAAGCGGTCACCAGATAAAAGGAACTAAAATCACAATCACTGCCCTCGATCCTAGCCAAAAGGCCGAGAGACAGTGAATGCCATCGTTACTGATACAGATTCAGTTCCTGAGCTCTGAATCTGAGCTCCTATAAAATGGGATTTCTTGTTTCATGGCTCCTATTGCAAATTCTTTTTTTTTTTTTGTACTTGATTTGCTTTTCTAATTGATGAATTTATGGGATACAATGTGATGCTTTGATACCTGGGTACATTATGGAATGATCAAATCAGGCTAGTTAATGTATCTATTACCTGAATTACTTATCACTTCTTTGAGGTAAGAACACTTACAATCCACTCTTTCAGCAATTTTCAAGTATGCAGTCCATATTTATTAACTGGGGTCACCACACTGTGCAGTAGCTCACCATCGCTGATTCCTCAGTGTAACTAAAACTTTGCATCTTTTATCTGTGTCTTCCTTTCCCCTGCCCACACTCTAACCCACATACCACTCTAACACCCCAGTCTCTCGTAACCAACATGGCAAATGGCCAACAGATATTTGAAAAAAAAAAGTTCATTATCATTAATCATCAGGGGAATGGAATACAAATTAAAACCATAGGAGATACCACCTTACCCGTTAGACTGGCTATGATGAAAAAGATGAATAGTAAGCAGTGTGGGCAAGACTGTGGAGAAAAGAGGAGTGTGCATGATGTAATAGGGAAGGCCCATTAGTACAGCTATTTTGGAAAACAGGATGGAAAAACTGATACTAAAAGACTCGTCTTAAGAGGGACTCACGCCTATGGGATTAATGCTCTCAGCTTTCAAAAAACGAAGACTAAAAGTTACTGTATGATTGACCAATCCTACTTCTGGGGCTGTACCCCAAAGCACTGAATCAGTATGTCAGAGAGATATTTGCCCTCCCGCGTTCACTGCTGGGTTATTCATACAGGCCAAGGTGTGGAATCAACTGGAGGGGTGGATGAAAGGGTAAAGAATAGGTGACACACAAACACATAAGAATACTATTCAGTCTTTGAAAGAGAGATTCTGCCATTGGAAACAATATGGAGAAATCAAGAAAAAATGAGGCTAGAAGCAGTAAGCCAGACACACGGTCAAATACTGCAGGTTCTCATTTCTTTGTGGAATATAAGAAAGTCAAGCGTATAGGAATAAAGAGTACAGGAGGCCGAGGCAGCAGGATTGCTGCAAGTTTGAGACCAGTCTGGGCTACACGGTGAGTCCCCGCATCACAAAAGAAAAACAAAACAGAAGCAAAAACAAAGAATCCAATTGTGGTTACCGTTACAAGTTGTTTGTACAGTTTGCTTGCCTGAGTCTGCTTCTCCTTTGCCTGCTGAATGGCTTGTGAGGAGCACAAACCCGCTTAGTTTCCCTGTGGCCCTGTCCAGAGCTCTTCTGCAGCATCCCCCAGGAATTCTTGCAGATGAGATTTGCATGACCTTAACTAGGTTCTTTTGCTTGGCTGAAGTTCACTTTCTCATTTTACCAGCACGAATCCCAAGGGCATGAGTGGTCTTGTCCCTCCCAAGATGAGTGCGTTTCATAGCAGATGACTCTGAGAGAAGACACAGGACCCTCCTAGTTCTTGTCTCACTTCATACCTGGTAGGAACCTGCTTCCCTTTGGCAGGTGTAGGATGGTGGAGGGGACAGGAGGATCTCAGAAATGTGTTCTGTTGTGCTCCTGGTTAATTTTGCATAATTCTTCAGGGCTACATTGAATGCAATGCATCAGTGGAAAGCAAATGATGGTTTATGATGTTTACAGAGCAAAAGCAGATGTTCCAATTAATGCCAGGGCAGAATAATCCCATGGCAGGTTTATTCTAAAAGCTGATCAAGGAAAGGTCAAATAGGTAGCTTCCCATGCGGTACTGAAATCCTTATACCACATTCTTTTTGATGTTTATGTTTTTCCATTAAGAACATAGTTCAGCTTTTCCAGGAACTGCTTGGAGAATGTCATTGTCTTCTGCTTCTTCCCCATGATGTTTTGTTTGGTAGAGAACATATGGTTTTAGCAGTAAAGCTTGCATTATGAATGTCCAAAGCTATCACAGAATCATGAATGCAGAAGGGTTTTTGCAGTATAATCAGACTGTTTTCTTCACATGTGGATTTGAGGCCTGGCTGGGAGATACACACCATTCATGATGTCACTCTGTTCCACAGCAGACATCACTGATGGATCTCGGCACATTTTCCCCCTGAGTCTCATAGTTGTTTTCAGCCCAGCAATTCTGGTTGCCACTATAGGTCTGTTGGAGTTGGAAAGTGAGAAGAATCCTGTGTGCCATTCTGGTGGCTGAGAGATATCAGTTCTGCTGTGGGGCTGGTGTTTCTGTGACAAGGTCCAGTGGCTGAAAGTAGGAGACTGATTGAGTAGTTGCCACAGGGCGGTGTAAGAGACACAGCTCGGGTGACTAGGTAAAAGGGACTGCAGAGATGTGGCCCATATACTACAGCGAAGAGGGTACAATATCCCAATTCTGCCGTTCAGTGCTTTTTAGTTGTGTTGATGTCCTGTTGCCCAGTGCGGGCTGCTAGACTCCCAGGTGAGTGTGGCTCTTATTGTGCCATAATTCCCTTGTCTTATGAGCTAGGTATCAAAAGCCTAAGAACACTGGAGGCTTCTAAAGTGACAGATCAAGCATTCTTTAGTGTATTCAATGCCAATGAGCAAGCATTACATCTCAAATGCTGTGCCAGTCCCGGGAATGCACAAACAAATCGGACATGGACTGCCATCAGATGCATCATGAGCTGTGGGGCTAGAAGGGGAGATAAAACAGCTTCAAACCACCAAGCCAATGAAGCAGCTGTGATACCATCATGGATCCATGTGCACTGAGGTGCAAAGTGCAACTCTTCAGGGCAAGTTACAGAAGGCAAGGTCCACCCACGTGACATCTTTTCCAGCCTGTTCCCATGGAGCTTGTGCGTCTGCATAGGGGCTGTCATCAGCTACTGGGTGCACATTAGCATGCCTTCCAGCCTGCCCTTCTTGTCTTCTCCATCCCCCCTCACCCAATTCAGACTCACTTCTTTTTCCTCATATGACCCTTTCCTCATCTCTAGATTGGGATGCAAAGGAAGACCTGTGGCACAGATTGGAGGAGGCACCACTTTAAGGGGCTTCCTGAGCAGTAACTGAGAGAGGGCATCTCCTGAAGTTCTGTCCAGGTCTAGCTCCTGATAGAGTCAGATAAAGCTAGGAGAGAGATGTGTGATAAGTGACATAACTTTCTCAACAGATTTCCAAAATAGATGGAGCATCCCACTTAAAGATGAGAACAGAGCCTCGGAGAAGATGAGTTACCTCTAGGGGTACCATAGAAAGGTGAGCTGCATGCAAGAGTTATGAAAAAGCAGATTTTGTTTTTGCTGGGACAGAGCTGACTGCAGGTCCCAGTTCTAACAGTCCAGAGCCATGTGACATTGGGACCATTACTTATTTTCTCTGATCTGTTTTATTCTTGAAGAATGGGTATAATAATACTCCTCTAGGTTATGTGGGAACGAAGTCCAAGCTCTTCCATTTTTGGCCTGAGTGGCTGCTTCATCATGTTTCAGATGGTCTGGCCACACCTGCCTCAGCCAGTTGCCCTGGGACTAAGTGAAATGATGGGTGGGGCCAACTGACCAGTGAGTTCTGAAGAGCTGTGTGTAGGACCAAGTGTCAGTTTCTCAGTCACCTGTGTGGTGGCTCCAAGCCTCTCCACTGTCTCCTTGGGGAGTGCTGCTGAAGGTCCCTGGCTGTTGCTGCACATCTGTTCCAAAGGGACAGTTGAGCTGAATCCTTGCTACAACATTGGTGCTCTGCCAAGAGCTTCACATAGGAGATCCCGTTTGAGTCTCCTAGCAGCCCTATGCATCCGCCCATGACCGCAGAGGAGAAGCAATGCAATCCTCAAGTGTACATACAACTCACCAACTTCCTGCTGTGAGTTGGAGGCAGCCCTCGGCCCTGCACCCTGTCTGTGTGAGGGGGAGGCCCAGGCTCCATGCATCCCACTCCGCAGAGTAGGAAGCAGCAACAGAAAATACATGCTGATGTTTCTTAGGAATGGGACAAAACCCAAGAGTTGCACTTGGGTGTATTCCAATGCACGGACATGTAAGTTAGCCTAACCATCATCCAGTTCATGAAAACCTGAATGCCCATTATGCCTAGGCATGATCAAAAGTAGCTTGAGTATCTTCAATATGGCTCTGCTATTTCTAATGAATTATTTGAATCTGTATTACATCCCAAAGCCTTCCCAACCTTCTTCCACAAACTTAGAGAATTGAGGGAGACAGGTGAATGGCTTTCTGTAAATCTTGATTCTTTCTGAAAATATACTAAAAAAGTATCTTTTGAAAAGATACCCTAGTTAGTATCTCTCCTTGGAGTCCTCTATCGCTTCTGTGACACTAGAGTTAGAATTGATCACCCCCGACCTGTCAACTGCATGGCCTCTTGCTCTGTTCCCTGGTGCCCACTCATTGTCCATTTAGCAGCTAGGCTCTTCACATTGCAAAGCAGATCCTTCTGAATCCCTTCCATGGCTCCCAACTCCCTGGCTGGGCTGGGGTACAAGCATGCTGGACCTGGGGTCTCCATGGTGTCTTCTAACCTCTCCTCTCATAGCCCCGGGAGTGTGCTGTGCCCAGCTCCCTGACACCTCAGACTCTGGTCCCTTCAGACTTGCTGACTCCTCTGAGCTGCACCCTCCTCTTTCATAGAGCGGATGCTGCCTTATCCTTCAGATTACTGCTGAGCATGTTTCCTCCAGAAAGCCTTCCTCAACTTTCTTCTCATCCTCAGAATGGGTCAGGGACCCTCCTCGGGGCTTTGGCAGCTCCCTGTGTTCTCCATGCCATCCTACTGGCTAGTCTACGTCTACTTCACATTTCAGCTGGCGCCTCTAAATTAGGGTTCAGTCAGAGAAAGAGACTCTCTTTCATGGTACTATAGGTGACATATTTGTGTGACCACCTGGGGGCCGCTTGTCTCTCCACACTGCACTGCAAGTTGTCCACTGTCTCACTTTCCCTCATGGATCAGGTACCCCAATAAAAGCTGCCTGGAGATAGTGACTCATGGGCAGAGGGCTCACCCAGCAGTGTTCTAAGAATCATGTAGGAGTGAAGTTGGCAAGAGAAGTTGGATGTTCACACAGTTATGGCAGAGGTCAAAGGACACTGGCTCTGGAGCTGGGGTGGCTCTTCAGAGCTGTCCTCACTGCAACCTAGGTGAGGGGGCAGCTCTTTCTCCCACTGGATTTAGGTTTCTCTGGAAAGAAGATACAGCCTTGGGTAAGGCGTCTCTCCGAGGTCAAAGGACACTGGCTCTGGAGCTGGGGTGGCTCTTTAGAGCTGTCCTCACTGCAACCTAGGTGAGGAGGCAGCTCTTTCTCCCACTGGATTTAGGTTTCTCTGGAAAGAAGATACAGCCTTGGGCAAGGCGTCTCTCCTTACTTCACTGCAATTCCCAGAGAAGGAATTTCCAGAGTGGAGAGCTGCCAACCACAACACCCCAGTTGCTGGGTAGATACATGACTCAGTCTTGTAGGAGTGGCGACAGCATTCATTATCCTACCATAGTCCCAGGACTTAGCAGGTAACTAACAAATGTGGAATGAATGAACACATCCATCCACCTATCTCCCTTTGCTCCATGCTCAAGCAGTTGAACTATGTCTTATTTATTAATTCAAGCACTTGATACAGGCCTTGCTCAGCACAAACACTCAATAGAAATTTTCCCAATGAATGATTAAATTGAAAAAGAATGAATGAATCAGATAATGATGAAATTTGTTTCACAAAGAAGATAAATTCACGCATGACTCAGCTGTTCAAAAGCTGCAAAAGCATACACACCTGTCAATCCCTCTACCATTAAGCCAGTGTCTTTCTAAGTAACAACTTTATCAAATAAGTAACGCTCTCTCTCCCATTAGCAGACTTCTTCCTTTCTTCATGGCTCTAGGATGGACAAGCTGGAAGAGGCTTAGGAAAGGGAAAATCAGGTCTCCTTTGATAAGTTTCAACCACCAGTACCTTATCCTCCAAAAACAAAGGAGTGGCTGGAAGGACTGAGAGTATTTTAGAATAGAAAAGAGCAACTTTAAAGAGAAGCATGATGGCCATTTGCAAATACATGAAGAAGTGCCATTTGGGAGAGAGAATAAACTTTTCTGTACTACCATGGAAAATAGTTTCAAGGTTTGGGTTAGACATAGGCAAAAGTCTTAGAAAGTTAAAATGTCTAATCCTCTTTCTTGAGAAATGGGCATCTTATACCACAATAGGGTATATGCTACAGAGGTACAAATCTGTGAAAATACAGGTAAGGTTTATGCATTTCAATGTGCATCAATGTAACAACAAAAATATTAAGTCCTCCTTGTCTTCTTTCTCCTCCTTTTCTTCAGGTAAGGTATGAGAGTAGGCAAAGGTACAGAAGAAGTAAGAATGGCCAAATGTTAACATCACAGGACCTAGGTGGTAGGTAACAAGGAGTTCAGTGTACTATCCTGTTTCCTTTGTATATGTTTGAAAAATTTTCATAATAAAATAGTTACGTACTACTAAACAAAGATGAAGCAAACAGGTTTTTTTTTTTTTCCAATTGTTCACCAATAGAATGGGTTGCACTGGGAAAAGTATGTTCCCTGTCACTATGAACATTGCTGTCCATGCTGTGTGCATCTTCTCAATCCTCCCCAAGTCTCTGGGCTGCTGAAGGTTAAGGTGAAGAGCAGGAGATTGCATGGAAGGCCTTGGCCAGATCTTCAACCTTTACTCCTAGAGGATGGACTTGGAAGGGCTGTCCAACACTTGCCCAGGGTCCAGAAGATGGAGGAGAGAGCTGGCTACTCCAGAGCCATGACTTTTGGCCAAGGTTTCTCACTCCAGACAGAGAAAGGTGCTGAGGTTAGAGGAGGGAGATTCCCAAGACTCTGCACCTTGATGGGGCATGGCGTAAGATGAGGACCCAGGGCAGCAGGAGGAATCTCAGGCTGGCAGAGCGGCCTGAGCCCACGAGGGCAGCCACTGTTTATCAACAAGGTGGACTTGAACAAGAGCTCCAATATTTTAGGGTTTTCTCATCTGTGAAATAGGAGGAAGGCCACTGTGGAGTGCTGCAAGGACTAAGTGAGCCTG
>NDGN011490506.1:0-16419 GCA_002564285.1 Tympanoctomys barrerae | reverse complement strand
CTCCAATGACTGTCCCCAGGCTGCTTTATCAGACAAGGGTCAAAATTAAGGAGTTCTATTTCTCTTCCAAACTCAGGCTTCTTTTTCTTTCTTGTTTTGGATAATAAATCAATCTCATCTCAAATAAGTATAGATTTCTGACTGATAGTAAACGCTAAAAAGAGAGAACAGGTGCAAATCTCAGATTTATGTCTAAAATGGGTGGGGGGGGGGTTGATCAGCAACTGTTGGGGCCTGAGACCACTATGCTACCTTTCATGAATGACCAGGGGGCTCCACAGGGTCCCCTCCATCCACCAACAGCTGTGGTTCAGCCCTCAGGAGTGAAAACTGGCCAAGAGCTCAGGACCCCGGAAGCAGCTGTGGCATATACACGCCCCTGGGAAGCAGGGCTGGTGGCAACACCCAGGAGGCCTCTAAGCTCTGCAGAGGCTTCCCAAGGATTTCATGAAGTGGCATCTTAACTGAAATCATTCTAGCAAAGATGTGAGAATGCTTATTTATTAAGTTATCCAGAGAAACAAAAGTGCTTTGTTTTTTCGAAAGAACCTACAACATTTGCAATTTGAGAATTACATTCCAATGACACATTTCATTCTTTCTTCTTGTGGGGAAAAATTAGTAGATTAGTTAATTGGCATTTACATGTAGTCAGAGTGAAATTATATAAAAACAGCTAATTGCTATTAATGCCATATCTCAATGTCAAATAAATTATCTTAAGGCTTTGGATGTGAAATAATATTTTTTTAAAAAATATTGTTTTGTTTAGAAAATGTTAACCTATTTTCATTCCTGTGTTAGTTTTTCAGATAGCAAACAAATGGGCTTTTCTGTAGGGAAGAAATACAAGTATTTTAGTAACAGATGTCCCTAGTCCATTTTATGAGAGGGTTCAAAGCGTGGTATGTTGTTTTGCATTAAAAATAGCTGCTATCAAAACTGAATATACCCAAGTTTATAGCAAGATATGAAACCAAGATGATGAATTTGTCAAGGAAAAGAAAAATGGCCCCAGGATAATGTTATGCACCAACAAGAGCGTGGATTAAGGGACAAATGTAGCAGGAAAGAAAAACCAATAAAGATTCCCTCTCTCTGCTGTGGCTTGAATGCCCTCCCCCACCCCCCGCGCCCCATGCTGTCGTGCTGGAAACTTATTCCCCAGTGCAGCATCGTTGAGAGTTGGGACCGCTGAGGTGACTGGGAATTGACTCATGTTGCTATCGAAGGTATGGAGTAGTTACTGGGTGGTTGGGCTAGCTACTGAAGTGAGTTCAGCGTGGGTCACTCCAGCTGTCCCAAGCACCCTTGCCCTTCTGCCTTTTGCCGTGGGTGCCCTGAATGAAGGCGAGTTCCAGATGCAGGCTTCTGAGCTTTGGTCTTTACAGCCTACAGAACTATAGTAAGAAATGTTTCTTACCAGGCAAGGAGGCGCACGCCTCTAATCCCAGCATTCAAAGGCTGAGGCCAGAGGATCACCATGAGTTTGAGGCCAGCCTAGACTACATAGTGAGACCTTATCTCAAAATAAATTAACTAAATAAAAATAAAGGATTAAAGTGCCTGCTTAGGCAGATGCAGGGGCTGGGAGTTCAATCCCCTGACCTGCCATGCCAGCACTGCCCCCGGGGCATGCTGAGACTGCGATTGGGATTGGGCATGATGGTACGCACCTATAATCCCAGCTCTTGGGAGGCTGTAAACAGGCAGATCATTATGAGTCTCATCTATGCAGCGAGACCCTGTAGACCCTGTCCTAAAATACAAAGAAAAAAATAAATAGAAATAAAAATAAATAGGGGCCAGGGAGATGGCTCAGTGGAATAAATGCTTCCCTGGCAAGCACAAGGGCCTAAATTCAATCCCTTTTCTCAATAAATTATGCAACCCCTACAGTGTTCTGTTATACAACTCTAAACACACACACACACACTCCAAAGCATATTCTCCTATACTTGCCTAATGTGGTTAGCATTTACAAGAAAAGGATAGCCTTCATGCTTTCTGATTGCACTTTCTAAATGCTCCTTGGTGTCTGCCCTTTTTCTTCTCAGCTCCCTATTCAGAGAAATGCATGTGTCTTCCTCCCTCTTAGGACCGCATAAGCCAATCCATCATCTTCACCTGGCTTTGGCAACAGGGTGGGGAAGAAGCCCACTGAACTGCTGCCAGGTGATCTAGATGCTGACCTCAGCCCTGCTGGGTGACCTGAAGCAAGTCACTTAACCTCCCCATGTAAGTGGGGCCACCTGAAAGCACAGCGGTCACCGATGATTTATGAGCCCTCTGTCAGCCTGGCGTTGTGTAATTCAGCAATGGGCTTTGTAGCCAGAAGACACCCAGTAAATGAGTGTTAGACTAACAGACTACTGAGTCTCTTTCATTTCCTTCCAGCCTCAGGGTCCCCAAGAGGTGGGGTGACCTAAGATGAAATGATGAGTCACACTGAAGTTATAGATCCACCCCTGGGAAGACAGAAACAAAATAAATTAGAGTGCAGTCTGATGGGGCTGAAAAGTGACACGATTATGCAGCTGACCTGGCCTTGAGGGTCAGGTGTCCTGCCCTCCCACATGTTCTGCTCACTCCTTTCTCTGTCACATGGAGAGGATGGGGTCTGGCAGAAAAGGGTAGGAGATAGAGGCAGGTACAGTGCCTGTGGACTGGAATAGGGATCTGGAAACCTGATTCTTCGCACAGTGTTCTGAGTCCTTGCCAGATTCTAGAGCTCACATAATAGTGTTCTCCAGAGAAATAGAAGCAATACAACGTATATCCAGACAGGATTTGCTCATTGACTTAGATGACCAGCAGCGGGACAGGTCCCCAGTGGCCACCTGCAAGCAGGAGAGCTGCAGAAACCTGTAGGCTCCCAGGACAAGATGCCGGCCTCGGAACAAGAGGAGGGAAACTGATCAACGCCAGCCCAAGGGCAGAGGCCTGCGAGTCCTGCAGAGCTGCTGGCACAAGTCCTGGTTCGAAGNTAAAGACTCTTGAGTCAGATGTTGAGGGTTGGCAGCAGGAAAAAAAAAAAAAAAGCACCTGCTCACGTACATCCACCGCTTTCCCCGTCTGCTCGTTTGATCCTTCTGGTCTCCCAGCCTACAGGCTGCTGCTGCTCATGTTCAGGGCAGCTGTTCCCATGTAGCTCACTGACCCGCAGGCCAGGCCTCTCTGGAAACAATCCCCACTTTCTAGGCATCTCCCCATCCAGTGGAGTTGACAACCAAAAGAACCACCGTGCTCTCTGCTGCCCCGTCACCCACCCCTAGGTGCACAGTCAGAGGTCTGCAGGAGCTCCATTCCTCTTCTCTCACTCCTTGCCTCCCCTTCTCCAGACTGCATATTTATCATCCCTAACACTGGGAGGGATGCTGAGCCCTGTGGCTGGCTTGGTAGGTTCATGGATCAGCAGCTTGAGCATCCACTTCCCTCCAGCAGGAAGAGGGTCGTGCAGGCTGGCTTTCTACTCTTTCTAGTATGTAGGTGGAAATATGGCTACTAATTCCCAAAACCAAAATATGCAAACACTAAGACCCTACTCCCCCTTCTCTCACAGCAGGAAAAGTCCCAAAAGCCAGTGTCTGATCATAAGTGCTAGGTGTATGAGCTCCCCGCTGTGCCTGGGCTACCTTGGCTACTCTGCCAGAGCTCATACCTGTTCAATGCAGGTAGATCATCTTCAGGCTGAGCCAAATGGTACCCTAAGGGACAAGTCTCCCCTCACTCTGCAGCCACTGGACTGTCCCCAGGGACATCTTCCTGTTCTCACAGATGCACTTCATCTCACTAAGTCCATAAAACATCACATTTAAGCCAGTAATAAAAATTAAATGGATAAATATAACTGCATTATTTAATTGTAACATGATTTATTGAAGAAAATGGTTTTGTGAGGTTCTTCCTAGAAGACATCTGGTGCGCTAACATTTCTGTGCGGGAGTAAAACTTCCCTGGACAGGCTCACGCCACGTGCCTGAGTCAAATCAGCAGACTTCAGGACTCTTAACAGTTAGATTGGGGATGTAAGACCTGACAGGCTCCGAAGGCCTCTAGAATCCAGGGCTTTCCAAATTTGCCTGAAATAAAAATCACCTGGATTCCTTGCTTTAAAAAATCCCAGTCCCTGCTTAGGTAGATTCAGGGACAGGTGCTCAATCCCTGGCTGCCGTGCCAGCCCTGCCCCCGGGGTGATTGAGACTGAGCGTGGTGGTGTGCACCTATAATCCCAGCACTTGGGAGGCTTAAAGCAGGAAGATCACTACAAGTCCGATCTGTGTAGTGAGACCCTGTAGACCCTGTACTAAATACATTAAAAAAAAAAAAAAAAAACCTCCCAACCCTACTGAGTTTGGGATTTGTTGGGGGTCTGCTGTGCTGTGTAATAGGTGCCTCCGGCAACTTCATCATTAGGGAGGTGGTACATACGATCACGCACCTCAATTCTCTGTTTCGGGTCCCTGGGCTTCCCAGGCATCCCTGGAGCTCACCTTTGCCCGGTTCCCCTGCTGCCTCAGCCCTCCTGAGGGCCCGTTTCCTACCCCACATGTCAGCCTCTGTGCACACAGCCCACACCAGGCCTCTGTACCTTCTCTTTGTTAGTCCTACCTCTTTTCCAAACATAGAACAATTTTATATATTTTTCTTCAGCTAGAAACCTTTTTGTTTATTTGCTTCTCTTGTTTTTAAAGAAAATATTTGATGCTGCTTAGGGAAAAAAAATGTTTCCTTTCCTAAGAACTTCCAATAAAATTACAAATTCAAAGACTGCTAACATAGTTAAAAAAAAAAAATAGTGGCATACCTCCTTGACCTTTTGAGACAGTTCCTGCCTTATTCCAGTTTCAGTTGCTATGGCAAAATACCTGAAGTGGGGCACTCTATGAAGAAAAGAGTTTTATGTGGCTGACAATGGGAGCTGTAGAGCGGCTCCAGCTTCTGCTCTGCACTGGAGCCGTGTGAGAGTAGCGAAAGATCTTGCAAAATGCAAAGGAGGTGCCAGACATCCTGAAAACAAGCCATTCTTGTAAAAAGCAAGACTGCATTCGTGCCCCTGGAGGACAGTGGCCCCGAGACCTACTGCTCCTCCACGAGGTCTCATCTCTAAAAGTTTCCCCCACCTCAAGGCCACCACCCTGGAGGCCAAGTTTCGGGCACGTGAAGTGCTAGGAGGTAAACTGTTCTCAGAGCACAGCGGCCTCCATATCTGAAGCATAACAAGGCTAGAGTGTCAGGCCACCACGTCCACATCCCAAAGAAGGACAGATGTACCTACGTGCTTGTGTGCTGTGGTCCTGAGAGTTGCCACAGGCTAGAGTGACAATTTAGCATTCATCCCCATGACTGAGTCAGCTTCACAAAGATTATTAATGTTCACTGTGTACTAAGTAAGTGCCATGACACTTGCCAGGGGACACTGGTGTGAAATTCTTCTGAGTGGCTTGGTTCCATTTGCCCATGAGACCCTTGGTGGGTGACATCCTGCCTTTCCCTCTCGTAATCATCAATTTAACAATTGGAAAGTGTTGCAGAGACTCCCTGTTCTAAGTTTTCAATCCATTAAAAATAAACAAGTAAAAATAGAGATTCTGTACTTTAAAACTTCACAATTTAGTAATGGAGGCAATTTTTTAAAAATGACATTGAGTACAATCAAAAGCACCTATCCATGAGGTGTGTGAGTAGCCCGATGGTGTGCTGCTGAGCACGGGCTTGTCCACACGTGTGGTGTAACAGGGACGGGGCACTGGGTGAAGCTGCAGGCACGGCGGCCGGCACCTTCCCTGGGGAGGAGCTGAGCCAGGAGAGGTGTGAGCTTCGTCTTTCCCACGTGTACTGCACACCTGCCAGTTACCTCCTGACTGTTGGCACTAGGGATTAGAAGTCCGGAGGAGCATGCGCTCTCCGCAGAGATCCCTAGGCTTTGGGCATTCAGGTATTGCCAGTTGGCCTGCTCACCAAAATTCAAGTTTATTTGCAGCCCAAAACTTGCAACTTGAGGCATCTTCACGTGCAAAGGTGGGGAAGCACTTGAGTCACCCAGAGCTATGGTCACGCAAGGTAACGCTGCCTCGCTCTGCTCTTTCCCTTTTGTCCCAGGATCTTTTCCGCAGCTGCCCTAGTGTTACTTTGCACCTTAATGCTTTGCTTTGGTGATTTCACTCTTAAAGTGGCCCCCAGTCAGTGCTGAAATCCTGTCTGCAGGAGGGCTCTGCGGGCGGCTCTGTGCTAGATGAGCCTCTTGCAGGCATGATGAGTTCACAGCGCTGCGGGCTGTGAGTTCAATGTTCACGAACCAACAATCCGTACATTTGGGAAAAGGGAGACAAACATGCTGATCCATATTTAAATCTGATCCATAATGTACTGAAAGAACATCTATAGTGTGTGATAAAGCTATGAAAAAATAGCAAAGAAGCTTAACTATGCATTCATGAAATGGTGAGTGATTTAAAAAAAAAAACCCTAATGGTCAGAATTTTTGTGAGTATAAAATTCATATTGCCTAAGGTCAAGAAAAATGGGGAACCACTATCAGCTAATGTTTTATTATAAAAGAATACTGGATATAATTAATGTATAAGGGCATATATAAGGGTTGATCAAAATACATGATGAATACTTAAATTTTAAAAATATATTAAGACGCTACCTTGCTTTGAGCACACTTACCGACCATCCTTGCCATCTTCTGAAGCAGTTCTGCAAGTCCTCTTTTGTGTTTTTACAAGGTGTGACAGAAGGCACAATATGGTGCTATCCAACAGGAAGACAGCCTTGTAAGAAACATGTTACAGAGTGACCTCATCCACCTTAGTCCACCAGATCTGACACCATGCGACTTCTAGCTCTTCCCCAAAGTCACAGTGACCATGAAAAGCAAAAGTTTTGAATGGATTCAGGACACCAAGGCAGCCACAGCAGTGCCACACAAGATGCTCCAGAAAGAGCACTTCAGAGCAGCTTCAGAAGTGGCAAGAACAATGGGATAAGTGTGCTCAGAGAGGGCGTTCAATGTTCTCTTACATTGAAAGTCCAGTCTCAGAGGAGCCCAGCCCATTTCATTGGAGAATGGCTCACTGGTGGCTAGGTCAGTGCTGTGGTGACTTGGTGGAATAGAACTACCAAGATTGAGACTCATCTGCATGTAGAGTATGGGACAGAGAGAAAAGATCATTTTGATGAGAATATGGGATATTCAGAGGCGGGGAGGCTGGGAGAAAAGGAGAGGGAACAAGGGAGGGGGGCATCAAGTTATAGCTACACCAAAAGCCCACCCAGAAAGTCTAACAATGGGACTGTATTAGTCTATTTTGTGCTATGATAATGAACTACCTTAATGGTCTAACTTTATAAAGAAAAGAGGCTTATTTCAGTCACAGCTATGGAAGTTTAAGAGAACAGCACAGGGTGAGCTTGGCTTTGATGGGGACAGACCTATGGGAGGCATATAGGAGACAGAAGCAACACTGCCCCACTGGAAGCCAGAAAGCAATTCAGGGTCTGGCTCACTCACTTGGGCTCCCTCTCATAGAGCCACCTTCGTTCCTCTGAGGGATGCTGTCTTGATGGCCTGAGGGTCCCCAACTAGCCTCATCTCCACGTGACCTGTGGCCTTTCAGTACTGTCATACCAGGAGTATGTATAACCCGAAGCACATGAACCCTTGGGGACACTCTCTCATGGTACCCAAACCACAACAGCTTCTTGTGATTTTTGAGTAGGGGAATTTTATAGTCATAAATCAGGACAGAAGAAGCATCCTCTGACAGACAGTGTCCTGCTGGGATTGCAGAGAAGAACAAAGAATTTTATGGTACAATCAGCCAGAAATAAAAGAACTTGAACTGGGGGGTCATTCTAGAAATAAAAGAACAGGAAAAAAATAAGTAAAAATAGACATGGCTGCTGGGATGTGATGGATGGGCAAGTTGTATGAATGACTTAGTGCAGGGTACCTTGGGGGCAAATATGGTCACTGAGGAACCAATGAGAATATAAACCATCAGCCCAGGAACCTGGAGGGAAAGAGTAGGACAGTGCAGCCCTAGTAGTCCCTCCCTGCACCCTCAGAGGGTAACATTTCATGTTCTGCTCAGAGGCCCACATGTTCAGCTTGTTGCTGACTGCTCTACTGCTGTTTGCTCCTTTGCTTTTTATTTAACACTAACTACAGAACTTAGTTCTCACCTGATGGGACTTCATTGCACTGGGTTTTGCCCCACCCTGATTGCACTTGTAAATTTCCCATCTGCCCTGAAGGTGGCTGGCTGTGCCAGGTTTATGCTGGTGACATTTAGGTAAGCCCTCCTCTGGGTAACTCACCTTGGGAAAGTGGAGAAGGAGGGACGATTGGAGAGTGGCAGATTGTGTCTCCTCTCTTTTAGGTCCTGGTGACTAATGCCCCGGTGACTGCCCTGTCCTTGGGACATGCAAAGAATCCACCAGAACCAAGAGGTTGCCACCTAAAGTAGGATAAAGCAGCTTCTCAGTGGAATTATTTCTGGTGTTTGTGGAAAAATTGTTTTCTAAAAATCTCCTCCAATCTTGAGGTCCTGGTAACCTGTGGCCTAGACTGGCTACCTAGTTTGCAGGTCCTCTTGCTTAGAAATTACTAAGGCTTTCAAGATGGAATCAGCAGAGTGCTGAAACAAGCAGGTGCAGCCCTTGACACGTGCAGGGTCTGAGTGGCTGCCCAGGGTGCACCCACAAACTCTGCTCGGCCTACAGCTCTCAGTGCACCATGCGATGGGAGCTCACTCCATGTCCCACTCTACTCTGCTGTGGTGCAGAGCCTTTGACTCGCTGCTGCCCTCCACCGGGTCAGAGAAAGTGCTCCACACCCTCTACCCAGCAGCTCCCAGACCCGTTCACATGGCTGCCATGTCTCAGACTTCTCTCCAGAGAAAGGGGCTCTTGTCTCTCCTTCGGATTCAGTAGAATGGGTGTGGACTTTCTCTGAGATTTCTTGTCCAGTCATAAGAGCCACAAGGTGAGAAAGGTACAGTGGTCTTTCTGGTGGAATATTCAATGCCAGGGATAACCCCGGGAGTGCCAGCAACAACCCCAGAAGTGCCAGGTATAAACCTGGATGTGATGAACAGCTAGGATTGTCTTTCTGGAGACTAGAGTCTGGGGCAGACGAAAGGATCCTGGGGGCTCAGTAGATAGGATCCTTCCTTTTGCAGAATCCCACTTGACAACAGCCCTGGATGTTGTAGCAATGTGCTGAACTCCAGAAAGGTTAAATGACTTCTCCAGACAGAGACAGGAGATGACACCACTGAAAGTAGCATGCAGGGTTTCCAAGACCAGAAACAGCCCACTCTTCTCCATCTGCAATGTGGAGGGTCTCAGTCTTCCTGCTTTCCTATCACTGTCCACTCTGGGACATTTTATGAACTACAGCTTAAGACTTTGAAGCAGCTTCTATTATATACTTAAAAAACAGAAATTGAGCATGGTTTCTGCCTTCCTCCAAAGGTAATAACTTTCCAGCTAATTTTTATTTCTTGTTCTGACTCCTCAGAGACAACCCTGCTACCCAGTTTAACCTCAAAACTCACATGAATTCTCGAGATCTGAAGGCAGCCATAGAGAAAATTACCCTGAGAGGAGGGCTTTCTAATGCAGGTACGTGACCCAGATAATTTTACCTCATTACCATGGTTCTCCTTCTACATGGTTGTCTTGGGGGAAAAAAAGTAATAATCCATCAAGAAATGACTTATGTAACATCTGTACCTTTTCCAGAGCGTTACCATGGATTCAGGTAGCAAGAATCATTAAACCACATATGCTGCAGAGCTTGATCCTTAGTTCTTCAGGGTGGCAACTTTCTTCAGGTCAAGCAGGATTGCTGTTGTTAGCCTCCTGGTTAGCCTCCAAGTCACAAATTATTTAATATTACTTTCTGGAGCTGGCGAGATAGCTCAACAGACTAAGCGCCTTCTTAGACAAGCACAGGGACCAGGGTCCAATCCCTGGAATCACATGCTGCATGGGCCCCACCCCCAGGGACACTGAGCAGGCCACCAAGACTGGGAGTGGTGGTGCATGCCTGTAATCCCAGCACTGGAAAGCCTGAAAACAGGAGGAGCACTATAAGTCCGAGCTGCATAGTAAGACCCTGTACCAAATAAAAGAATATAAATTTCTTTTATTTTAAAAGAAAATTTAAAAAAATAAAAATTTTTAAAATTAAAAATAAAAAGAAAAGAATATTCCTGGGGCTGCTTCTGTTTAGGAAGCCCCTCAGTGTCTTTTGAGAGTCTTCCTCTTATCAAGGACTGTTGTAGTGATGACTATGCAGAGAGAGAGGCATATTCACTGCTTCAAGAAGTTTCCTATGCTGCCCGAATCTTTCCATAGGTTGGGCAACATGAGTAGAAGTACCAGGTCCAGTCCTTAGTGGGGCACATCCATTCTGTCAATTCACCCAGAGGGGACTGGCCACTGGGAAAGGTTTACACTAATCATTTGTAAAGACTGTCAAAGAGCCTCTGCTGATGCATTACTAATTTATACATAGCTTTGGGGACAATAAGGGAGGTGACTGATTATCTGCTTCTTAGGAATTGGTTTCTACCCCCAATGTCCAAAGGAGTGGAGGAAAAAGCCACAGTTGCTTGGCATTGAGCACATGCAGGAAGTAGAGCTGTTTTTGAGGGACCATCCCTGGAATTACAGACTCTCTGATGAGTTAGTTCCGTTCCCACCTCCCTGCACATCTCTGCAGTGGCCAGAACATTAGTAACTGGTACATACGGAGTCTTTTACCTTTTAACGATAATAAATACACACTAGCCAGAGGACTGTTCTCGGTGCCCCCAAATCCATGCTGCCCTCTCTGCAAACATTGTTTGCTTCTGCCTTGTTTCTTACTTAATGCTCATATTAGCAAAAGCCCCATGAGGGAAGCCTTCAGAAAGCACTCAGCTTCCCTGACAAAGGACCGTAATCCAGGTGGTGTGCATGGCATGCTCTAACTACGCCTCTGCATTGTTCAAGGTTTGGCTTCAGAGAACAGAATTTATCCATCTGATGTAAGCACAGAGGCATTTATTTTATGGTATTAAATATTTTGAGATTTATGGAAAGAGCTGAAAAAGCAGACTATAGGCTGAACCTTCAGAGATAACTTCTAAAGGCTTCTTACAGAATAGGCCTACATGGGAGTTGCTATTTCTCCCAAGGTCAGGAGAGCTTACAGCTTATAGAGGTTTCAGTCCACAGTCAGCTGGCCCCAAGGCAGGGCAGCACGGCAGAAGGGCATGGCAGAGGGGAAATGCTCTTGGCGTGAAGGCTGGAGGCAGCAAGTAGGGAGTCTTCCTTTTCCTTTTTATTCCATTCATTCAGGTTAACAGCCCATTGGTTGGTGCCACCCACACCCAGGTGGGTCTTCCCATTGTCCACACTTACCATGATACTAAACCAATCAGGGGGCTAGTTCAGTTATCATTCCCATAATCCAGTATCTCATACCCAATAGCCCCACCTATGGGTGCAAGAGGCTTTGTGGGGACATCTAGATATAACCCACAACAGCCAGGAAGTCACCATGATCATGGAGCTACTTCTACAGTAGCCAGCGCAGGAGCTATGCCCAACCTGTCTCATTCACATCCACAAGAGGAACACTGCACATCATGCCGCCTCAAGACTAGTAAGGGCTGGCCAGATAGCTCAGTGGACTAAAGCACCTGCTTAGGCAGGCACAGGGACCGGAGTTTGATCCCCAGAGTGCTGTGCCAGCCCTAACCCTGGGGTGCGCTGAGATGGCGAATGAGACTGGGTGTGGTGGAGTGCGCCTGTAATCCTAGTGCTTGGGAGGCTGAAAACAGGAGGATCACTATGAGTCTGATCTCTGTATTGGGACCCTGTAGACCCTGTACTAAATATAAAAAAAAATTTTTTAAGTAAAAAAGGTTAGGGAAGGGGCTGGGGAGATAGCTTAGTGGAATAAGCACTTGCCTGGCCAGTGCAAGGGCTTGAGTTCAATCCCTGGTTCTGGAAAAAAAAAAAAAAATCACACACACACAAAAAGGCTAGTGAAGTTAGCAAACAATGCACCTCTGTTAACATTGTCTCTGGGAAATAAAATACAGATTCTTGCCAGTAGAACTAGAAGTACAGCCTCTGTGTCACTTTTGTCTTCTAAATCTCATACAAAAGCATCTTCGTGGATGTAAAACAAAACTAGAAATCTAGATGCAATAGAGTAGGCAATTTTCAAATTTCCAGCCCCTAGTTTTAAGCTCACTGCAAAATGGATGAGGCACTGACCTCTGATTCATTGTCGCCTTGATAGTATAAAGGGGAATGCATGGCTCTCTGTGTTCTGCCTACGGGCAATTAACATTAAGACAGAAAGAAATGCTGGGTGTTTGGGGCCTTGAGGAAATGACTGCTTGGCCGTGAAAGCATTTCTTCATTGCCATGGTTTCTACTTGCTAAGTGGTGCTTAGCAAGTTCTGTGCAGTCGCTTTACATGGGTTCATCAAGACTTTTTGTCAGCAATTTCCTATGTAACTATTTGACGCTTGCATTTGAAAGATAAGATGACACCAACCAGTACAGCCAGAATGGTGGGTCAAAACTTGAAAGGCTCTGAGTGTAAGGTATCAGTGCTAAAGTTCAAAGAATGTAGCATTTAATTCATTGAGACTCTCTGGAAAGCTATGGCCCATCTATCCAAATGGATCCTCATGTATACAAAGTACTGCACATAATTTTAGGCATTATGTGGACACATTGTGAATGTGCTAAGTGCTACTAAAGTGGACACCTAAAAATAGTCATAGTTTAAAGGAAGCAAACAAAACCTGGGGAGGGGATGAGTGTGCTTTTCTGGACCTCTTTATGCTGCTGTGGTCTGTGCGTGCAATTCCATGATTAGCATGATCATCATTCTAAACACAGGTTTTCTTTTTCTTCCAGGCCGGGCTATCTCTTTTGTGACCAAGAACTTCTTTTCCAAAGCCAATGGAAACAGAAGTGGTGCTCCCAACGTGGCTGTGGTGCTGCTGGATGGCTGGCCCACAGACAGAGTGGAGGAGACTGCAAGACTTGCAAGAGAGTCAGGAATCAACATTTTCTTCATCAGCATTGAAGCTGCTGTTGAAAATGAGAGGCAGTACGTGCTGGAGGCCAACTTTGCAAACAAGGTGTAGTAACTGCCTAGAGATTCACCCAGTGTAAGGCCTCCCCATGCCCTACAAAGTTAGGTGCCATCAAGACTTTTCTCAGTCCATTCAGTGGGTATGAAGCTCACTGATAGATAGCAGGACCTCCAGTGATGAGCGAATAAGTCTAGAACCTGGATTCACTTCTCAGAGCAAAACCCCACATTAACCTGAGCCCAGCAGTTCAGAAACAGAGGCGGGGAGCAGAACTCTTGTGGGAGCTCTCCCTTGTTCCTCCTACGGCACCAAGGCAGCCCAACCAGGCAGCCTGACATAGCGTCACACAAGCACACAAATATGTGCATGTATGTATACACAGCCTCTTAAAAACACACATGCACTCTCACACATGCACACAGACTACTAATTAATTCATCTGAAAAATAAGACAAGGGAGCGACTGAGTAGGTCAGGAAGATGGTGTTTCCAGGGAAACTCCTGGATGCCATGGCAATGCCCACTGGGAGAAGGAACAAGATCCAGGGGCATGAGGCTTCCTGCGCCCTTTTCCACACAGGCCATCTTTGGGATTCTGTATAGTTGGACTCTGTAAATCTACTTCTGAAAAGAAAGTGCTCCAGCTTTTTCGGAGGTCCTCAGGCTCCCTGTCAACCTCCAGCCACTTCTTGCTCCTTCACATCCTCTTCTCCCTGACTTCAAAGATATGTGTGGCTCATATTTCATTAGCTCTTTTCCTTTATCCAAATTGTGTCCCAAACACAGACTTCTCAGGACTCAGTCCCTGATTCCTCCCTCTTCTTTCCAGAAGCCTGCATCCTCCAGGGTCATCCTCGGGGTCGCATCCACTCCCACATCCCATCTCCTGGCTGTTCTTTCCCATGCCCAGAGCCACCTCCCTAATTCAAGTCAATGATTCACAATGGGCATGGGCTATCTCCCTCTTGAGTCTCCCTGGTTTAGATTTCTCAGTGAAACCCCACTCCTATTTATGAAGCATTCCTCCAGTCCTATGGGATGCTTGCTCCAGATCCCTTGCTTTTCATTATTACTTTTCTGCAGTGTGGTCCCAGCCCAGCTTCCAGGCCCCACATGGGTCCTGTGCCCAAGTCAACTAGTGTCCTGCTGATGGTCAGCACCACCACTTCCTTCTGCCATGGCCCAAACTCACCTTGGTGCCAGCACTCACCTACCCAGTTCATGGAAAGTTTTGTGAACTCCATCAGAGTTTCTGCAAATTAGCAACAACAAAAATATTTCCTAGGAAAGTTTTAAGCCACCTCTTACTTTAAAATATCTTTTAAAATTCTACAAGTTCATCTGTAGTTGTCAGGTCTGGTACCCTTGATGACCCCCGAGGCAGGAGCAGAGAAGAAGTCCCCTCCTTAGAAACACTGGCACAGTCTCTTCCAGGGTTGCACCAACCTGTTTGCTCAGTGTTTATTTGCAGTGCACTTCAATCTGGAACAAGCCTGAGAACAGGTAAATAAATATTCATTTTCCCGGAAGCAGAGCTGTCGGGAGGCCAGGGCTGGGGTTCTGAAGGCAGCAGACTGGTGTGCCAGTTGCAGGGACTCTAGAATGTTCCTTCACCACTGGCTCTCTGTTTGTTCTCTTGCAGCAGAGGGTTATCATTCCATCTTGTAGGGTCAGAGTGGGGATTTGAAGAAGGAATGGGTTTGGTACAGGGGGCAGTCTGCATATGTGGGTTCCTTTCCTGCGGGGAGCAGAGCTGCCCTGAAGACGTTTCTTTAGCCATACTCTGCATGTCTCTTCTGTTTTCCCAAATAGAACAAAAGCTTTTTTTTAGTCCTCTCGTGATTGGTGCCCACCCATGACACCCATGCAGCTGGCTGCCTGGACCAATGAATTGAGGGGCCTGGAGAGGTACAAAGATGAAGCTCAAGTCAATGTTTTCTATTTCCCTCGGAAACACTGAGCAAAGAGGGGGTTTGGATCCCAGCTGAGGGGGTTCAGATATTGCTAGAGGGGTCTTTGCCTCTGTGAGTGCCCTACCAGGCAAAGAAGGAGAAACCACACTACAAAATTAAGCACAAGAAATAAGAGCCTGCCTTGTTACCTGTCTGGTGGCCAGCCACCAGGTAATGGAGCTAGACTGGAGGACTTGACCTCTGACCCGGCAGTGTCTCCCTGTCTGTCTTCCAGGCAGTGTGCAGAACAAATGGCTACTACACTTTCAATGTGCAGAGCTGGTTTGGCCTCCGCAAGACCGTTCAGCCCCTGGTGAAACGGATCTGTGACACAGACCGCCTGGCCTGCAGCAAGACCTGCTTCAACTCAGCCGACATAGGCTTCGTTATCGATGGCTCCAGTAGCGTGGGGACAAGCAACTTCCGCACAGTTCTGCAGTTTGTGGCCAACCTCAGCAAGGAGTTCGAGATCTCAGACACGGACACACGCATCGGGGCAGTGCAGTACACCTATGAACAGCGGTTGGAGTTTGGCTTTGACAAGTACCATACCAAGGCTGACATCCTCAACGCCATCAAGAATGTGGGGTACTGGAGTGGTGGCACCAGTACAGGGGCCGCCATCCACTATGCCTTGGAGCAGCTCTTCAAGAAGTCCAAGCCCAACAAGCGGAAGTTAATGATCCTTATCACAGACGGCAGGTCCTATGACGATGTGCGGATAGCAGCCATGGCTGCCCATCAGAAGGGTAAGGCGGACCAGCCCTCAGCCAGGAGCTCAGCCCCTTTCTCGGCTTGGGGGCCAGTGTGCTTGTGGGGAGCAGGAAGCTGCTGGCCTTTTATGCACTGTTAGTCTGTGACTTAAGAAAGTGTTTAAAATCATAGGGAGACTATTAGGAGAGTAAGCACTGTGGAGTATTCAGAGGGGAGAAGAAGAAAATAGCCAAGTCATACCTAAATGCCTTGGAAATTTAAGGCTGCAAGTTACAGTGACTTTTTCCTATACAGCTTGAGTCCTGAAGCTTTTCCCACAAGGGCTGAAACATTAGAAAAGGGAATTTGGTCCATTAGTTTATCTCTGTGAGACACATCATATCTCTAGCTCAGTTGAAGGCACCACATTGTGTTGGTGATACTTAAAGAATAATATTTTTAGTTGCTACCCACTTTTGGGAGTTTGGAGAATCAAAGAAATTTTGATTCCAAATACTTAGAGTGATAATTCCCTACAAAAATGTCTAAGTCAACAGAAAGTTTAAAAACATGAAAAATGAGCACTGTATTTTTATAAATGCATGGGAAGCATTTTTGAAAATTCTGTCACATTTGCCTTTATTGTAAAA
>NDGN011490501.1:0-11137 GCA_002564285.1 Tympanoctomys barrerae | reverse complement strand
AAAAAAAAAAAAAAAAAAAAAAAGGTAGAAACAACCCCCCTCAAAAAAAAACCTCAAACAATAAAATTAAATTGCTGTTGACTATCAGCAGCCGGGAGCAAACCCTTGTGAGGCTTAGCCAGTAAGCCTCCACACCGAGCTGCTTTTCAGGGTAAAAACAGCTGCAGAACAATTGTGCAAATTCGTTCCTCACCACCAGGATAAAGCAGAGATAGAGACCCGGTTCTCACAAGCATCTCCAAAGATTAGGAGTTTTTTGTTTTTGTTTTTGTTTTGTTTTTTCCAGAACTGGGGATTGGACTCAGGCCCTTGGGCTTGCCAGGGAAGCGCTTATTCCACTGAGCCATCTCCCCGGCCCAAGAGAATTCTCTCTAGTGGAGTAGCTGCAAGGAGTATGGTTGTTCTCTTTTGTTCTTCCTTGGTATTTGTTCATTTAAATGAAAGTATGGCAGTTGTGGCCCGAATTTCTAGCAGGGCAGCCTTAGCAGGCCCCAGGAGAGGATCAAAGGCAGAGCCAGTGTTCTGGAGTGTATATTCCCTCCAAAGTCACCTTTGTCACTGGCTTCCTGGATTAGTTTGCAGGGCTGCTGCAAGGACCACAGACTTTGTGGCTTTGGGCAGCAGAAATGTGCTGGCTGAGTGGCGCACACCTGTCATCCCAGCGCTCAGGAGGCTGAAGCAGGAGGACCGACTTAAGTTTGAGACCAGCCTGGGCTTCAAGTGAGCCCAAGGCCGGCCTGAGCTGCAGGCAAGACCCCATTTCCTCTAAAGGAGCAAACAGCCCAAGTGTGTTCTCGGAGCTGCCAGAGCTAGACGTCTGAGCCGAAGGCCTCTTTGGGACTGTGGCACTTCCCAGCGCTCCAGGAAGGACGCTTCTTCCCTTTTCCTTGCTTCCACCACTGGGTGCCCTGGACATTGCGTTTCTTGGCTGGTTGGACACAACCTTGTGACCCACAGGCCTTTGTCCCTCTGTGTCATTGAGTCTGGGTCCAGCGTGCCCCATCTTACGGGACACCAGCTGCTGGTGACAGCTGCCTCTGGCAGGTCTGACCCCACCTTGACTGTCCCCACCCACCCACAGAAGGTCCTGTTGCCCCGGCTCAGGGCGCAGCTGGACGTGCCCCTCGGGGGTACCATTCAGACCGGCGCAGCACCCCCAGCTTGGGGAGACGCTGCAGCAAGCCTTTTCCTTTAAGTCCCTTTCTGGTTTAAACATTTACTTCGGTCTCTTTCTTTGCGATGAGCCACATCAGCCCGGTGACTCCTGCTTCTGGTCTGGTCCTTCTGTCAGTTCCACTGACGCAGCGTCCCTCCGCAGAAGCAGAGCCTGTTAAGACGTCATTCTCGAGTTCCTCGGAATAACACTTCTGCTTTTATTTGCAAACCCTGCACGTGCCTGACATAAAGCTCTTAGTAAAAAACAAAAATCTCTTCAGATTAGGTTCTGAGGTTTCCTTTGAAGTGAAGACGGCAGATTTCCTTTAGCTCTGCTAATGATTCTCGGGACAAGGAGATGTGAAAGTGCCTTGGGCATGTGACATTTTATGCCACCCTCATGACTCCTGTGCCGGGCATGTGAGGCTTAGAGCCAAGAACGCCATGCAAGCTGCGCATGCGTGGCTTAATCCCAACACTCAGGAGGCTGAGGCAGGAAGACTTGAAGTCAGAGGCCTGGCTGGAGTACACAGCAAGACCCTGTCTCAAGAAAAGGCGGGGCAGGGACCTGCGCTGGGCCTGGTGGCGCGCCCCTGTAATTCCAGCACTTGGGAGGCCGGGCTAGGAGGTTGGCGAATTCAAGCCCAGTTTGGGCAACTTAGTGACTTAGTAAGACCCTGTCTCAAAATAAAAATGTCGTCCCCTTTAAGAGGATTGGGGATGTAGCTCAGTACAAAAGCCCTGGGTTCAATCCCCTGGCTATCAAAAATAGACAGGTGTGGTGGTACACGCCGTGTGATCCCCCCAGTACTCAGGAGGCTGAGGCAGGAGTATTATGAGTTCAAGGGCAGCTTGGGTTACATAGCAAGACCCTGACTCAAACAGTTGGAGGGGGATAATTCAGTGGCTCAAGCATCTGGCTGGCAAGTGCAAGGTCCTGAGTTTGATCCCCAGTACCGAAAGACAGACAGACAGACAGAATCAAAAATAAAGAAAGCATCTCCAACTCTATACTAGCTATAGACATTTAGATAAAGACACAGGTAGACTGCAAGCAACTGCGCTGAAAGGCCAGGCCAGGCAACCGTAGCATGAATAGGAGAGGGCTTGTGAAGCCAGGGCATACAGGGACAGAGGTTGTCATAACGATGAAAGGGTCGATGCATCCGGGGAAAATGACCATAAATGTGTGCGAGTTAATCGTGCGTGATGGCGCCCACCTGGGACCCCAGCGCTGGGTAGAGGCTGAGGTAGAGGGTTGCTTCGAGTTTGAGACCAGCCCAGGCTACACCGTGAGCGCAAGGCCAGCCTGAGCTGCATGGTGAGATCCTGCCCCGCCCCCGTCCCCGCAAAAAAAAGAGCCAGTTTAAGATCCGAATCTATGAGCTGGGGATAAAGATCAGTAGCACAGCACCCGCCTCACAAATGCACGGTCCTGAGTCTGATTCCTGGAGAGGGAGTGTATTGGGATGGGGAGACAGCTTGGCAGTCTAAGCGACTGCCTGCCAAGCACAAGGACAGGGGTTCGAGCCCTGGTGCCATATGCCATGCGGCCACTGAAACCGGGCGCGGTGGCACACACCTGTAATCCCAGCACAGGGGAAGCTGAGACGGGAGGATCACGAGTCTGAGCTGCGTAGCAGCTGTACCAAATAAATAAATAAATACAAGATTTTTTTTTTTTTTTTTGCAGAACCAGGAATTGAACTCAGGCCCTTGTACTTGCCAGGGAGGCGCTTATTCCACTGAGCCATCTCCACGGCCCCTAACAAGTAATTTTTTAAAAATGATATTTCAAGGGCTGGGGAGATGGCTCAGTAGAATGAACACTTGCCTGGCAAGCACAAGGTCCTGAGTTCAATCCCTGGTACCACAAAAATAAATAAATAAATAAATAAATAAATAAAATATTGTTTCATCACCAGATGGAGGGACGGGGAAAAAATGCTATTTCATAACACCCATCAGGGGGAACCAGGCAGTGCCCTACCCTGTGTATTGAGGGCTACTGTGTCCAAAATAGACACGGAAGGACTACTGACTATCTCTTCTCGTTCCCCTCTGTGTTGTTGCTGTTACTGGTCATAGAGTTGCCTTTTGTAGCCCAGGCTGGCTGCAAGCTCCTGCGGACTGAGCCTCCCTGGGGCTGTGGAGTGGAGGGAGGTCGGAGCCGCCCCGCACCGCGCCGTGGGGGGAGCGCTGTACCACTGAGCCGACCTTTTAATCTAAGTCTACATAGTGCGGAGCAAACAGGGCCCAATACCCAGTAACTATTGCGGAGGTGTGACGGAGAGGGCCGAAGGCCAGGGAAACCTCGGGGAGGGGTTTGCGCGTCTAAGCCTGGGACAGCATGAGGGTCGACAACCATGGGGGGCTCCAGGTCAACCAGAAGCTCGAGGTACAGCCACCATCCGAACGGCCACATCCATACAGGACAGGGGCGCCCTGGCTGCCGCGCCTGGTGTCCAGCAGAGCAGGAGCCGAGGGCCTGGAGAATCGTCCTCCACAGCATCATGACAAGCTTTCTTTTTTTTACTTTTTATGTATTTAGTACAGCGTCTACATTGTCTCACTACACAGATCGGCTCGTAGTGATCCTCCTGTTTTCAGCCTCCCGAGTGCTGGGATTACAGGCACGTGTCACCACGCCAGTCTCAAGCCCCCTCTCTAGTGCCCCAGGGGTGGGGCCGGCACAGCATGCCAGAAATTGAACCCGGTCCCTTTAGGCCACTGAGCTATCTGGCTGGCCCCTAAGCTTTCTTCAGAGACCAGACCTCACTGTGTGACACTGGGGGCAGCCTTAGGCTTGCTATGTACCTCAGATCGGCCTCAAATGCAAGACCTTCCTGCCTCGGCCATCCAATCATGAATTCCTGATGAAGAAAAGTTAATAAATATTCAAACAAAGCGAGGCTTGGCAGTGCACACCTGTAATCCCACGACTTGGGAGGCTGAGGCACAGGGATTTTTTCCAGAAGACCAGCCTTGGGGCCGGGGAGATGGCTCAGTGGAGTAAGCGCTTCCTTGGCAAGTGCAAGGGCCTGAGTTCAATCCCCGGTTCCACCAAAAAAAAAAAAGACCAGCTTGGGCAACAAGTGAGCTCAAGGCCAGCCTGAGCTGCATAGTGAGACCCTGACTCAGACAAAAGAAAAAGGGCGGCGGCCTCAGCTGCGCAGCACCTGCGTGGCAAGCACAGGATACTGAGTCGGGTTCTCTGTACCAGAAAAACATGACAAAACAATTCAAACAAATCGTGGGAGTTGGTTGAGCAGGTAAATGTGTAGTCACAAAACATCACGTGCAGGGTATTCATGGTTTATAAAGAGAAAAAAGGTAGCTCTCCTGGGGACACAGGCGGATGCGCCTCTCCCGGGTGGCAAGGCTGCCTTCGCTGGCCCTGGCAGATGGAGGCCGAAGGCCCCTGCCTCAGGGTGGGGATGAAAGCTTTTTGGTAGCAGAAGGGGTGACCCTGGGCCCAGGGCTTCTGTACTGGGCTCTCCTAAACCAGTAGTCTTTCTTAAAGATTTTTTTTTTCTCTTTCTAAAATTTTGAGGCAAGCTTAGCATGGTGGTCCATGTTTGTGATATCAGTACTTGGGAGGCTGAGGCAGGAGGCTCGCTGTGAGTTTGAGACCAGCCTGGGCTACCAAGTGAGCCTGAGCTATGGAGTGAAATCCAATCTCAAGATCAAAACAATGAAATTGGCCCCTTTCTCCCTAAAGCATATTGCTGGCATGCACACTGGAGTTTCAGCGTCTGCAGGGTACAGCGGTCTGGCTCGCCTGGCTTGGCCAGCCTGGCCGCGGCTGCGCAGCGGAGGTGCGTGTCCACGTGGCCACAGAACACGCGCACTGAAGCCCTTGCAGGTGAGGAGGCACGTCCCACCAGGCACTCTCAAGCAGCCCAAAAGAAGTGCTACTTTTATAGTTTTTACAGTTTTCTCTGTAAACCTGAAACACTTTATGATTTTTTTGGCTGCCTCAAGCTGCCTTAAGGGCAGGGCTGATAACGCAGGTGGAGGTGGGGAGCGAACCACCTTCCTGAGCCTGACTGCATTTGCATGAGCAGGTGCTTAAACAACTGAGCTAACTGGCAGGCCCCTAGAGGGAGTTTTTTGTTTTGTTTTGTTTTGTTTTGTTTTTTGCTTTTCACTACTTCAGGCTGCCTTAAGGGCAGGTCTGGTACAGCTTCCAGAGCTGGGAATCGAACTGAGGACCTATGCGCCCTCCTGCATTTACCCAAGCAGTGCTTTAAATTACAGAGCTATCCAGCGAAGCCCTGAAACACTTTAAACATTTGAAAAATAACAAGCCAGGCAAGGTGGTGCACAGCCACAACCTCAACATTTAGGAGGCCAAAAATAAAAGGAGGCTGAGGCAGGAGGGTCACTGTGAGTTTGAGACCAAAAAATACAAAAAGAAAGAAAGAATGAATGAATGAATGAATGAATGAATTTAGAAAGGCTAAACCAAAATAACAGTGCGCTTACCTCTTTCTTTTCTTTGGGAATTGAACTCGGGACCTTGTGTTTGCCAGGCAGGCACTTGAGCCTGCTGAGGTGTGTCTCCAGCCCCCTCCTTCTTTCCTTTTTAGACCCTGGGGCCCAGCTGCTGCGGCTCTCCTTGGTCACATGATGCCCCCAGGGGCAGAGTCCACCCAGCACAGCTGTGCACACCCAGCACCTTGGCAACGCAGCCCCTGGGGACCCTGGAACAGCATAAGGGTGAGGCCACCTCTCAGGGATGCACCAGCGCCACCCCCACCTGGCATCACCTGAGCTTGGGCAGAGGGGACGCAGACAGGAGAGGCTTCTCCCAGGAGCAGAACCCATCAGACCTGGCTCCAGGCTGGCTCAGGGAGCAGGTGGCTGCACACACCTGCCCGGCCACCGCTTCGCTGTCACCAATCCTGAGACACCCCTTCCCAGACAAAAACACATCTCTTCTGAACCTTCTGGGGGGGGTTGTTTTAGTTTTTTTGAGACTGAGGCTTGAACCCAGGGCTTTCCACTGAGCTGCAGCATAGGTTTTATATTTATGTTTTAACTTTTACAGTTTGAGGCAGGGTCTTGCAAAGCTGCCCTGGCTGGCTTGATCTTGTGACCCTCCTGTCTCAGCCTCCCATGGCTGTGCACCATCACACGGGCTCTCAGCGTCTTTTATTCTGGGAATTTTCAAATGTGGAATCTGCAGTACTCCGCAACCTTGTGTTCCTGTCACTGGGTCATCCTGGTTTGACTTCAGTCCCCTGTCCCTCTTGGTGCTATTGTGGAATCTTATTATTGGTAAGCTTTGGTTTCTATCCCTATATTATAAATTATAAGAATTGTTGGGGGGGTACTCTGGGGATCAAACCCAGGGACACTGTACAAGGGAGCTATATCCCTGACCTTTTATATTTGGTTATACTTGGTTACAGGGTCTCTCTAAGTTTACCAGGTTTGGGGAACTGGAGAGATAGCTCAGCAGTATAAGTCCAAGGTCCAGAGTTCGGTCCTTTGTATCACAGGAAAAAAAAACAAAATACACAAAAACAAAAAACCCAGGCTTGCTGAGCATGGTAGCACGTACCCGTAATCCCAGCACTAGGAGGCCGAAGCAGAATGATTGATGCAAGTTCGAGGCCAGCTGGGCTGCACAGTGAGTTCAGGGCCAGCCTGAAGCACATAGTTCAAACCTGTTTCAAAAAAAAAAAAAAAAATCCCAGGCCAGCCTCAGATTTGGGATCTTCCTGCTTCAGCCTCCGAATAGCTGGGATTGCAAGTGCTCTCCAACCCACTCATCTAAAGCTTTTTGTTTTCTGGGGATGGAGACACAGGACAGCAGTGGTGGAGGCGGCTGGGGGGCTTCAGTTTGCGCATCTGCCACACGCGTGTCATCTCAGCACTCAGGATGTCTGTGACTTGAAGGCCAGCTCTGCCGACCAGTGAGGCCCTATCTCAAAATACAAAGAAACAGAAAGGAAAAAGCGTGCCGGGCTCCGCCGGCCAGCACCCGCCCCAGGCCAGGCCCTGCAGCGGCGGCGCCTACTCTAGGATACTGTTAGGGACCCGGTGGCACCCGGGGCTCAGGACGCTGTGCCGGCAGGAGGAGCAGTCGCCGATCCGGGCACTGGACGAGCCCTTTCACCTTCAGATTAGCGCCGCTCCCCAGCCCCAGCCCGGTGGAAGTTGAGAGGACGCCCCAAGGAAAAAGGGCAGAGAGGCGGCAACAGGCAGGAGGTGGACCCTGAGGCAAATCAGGGGGCGGCAAGAAAAGCTGTGCGAATGTTCCTAGAAGATCATTTGTAAGAGCCTCAGAGAAGACTCCAACATCCACCAGCTGGGGCCACCACACGGCGCAGTCGTTGAACGCTATTCTCTTTTATTTTTGGTGCCAGGGATAGAACTCAGGGCCTTGCACTTGACAGGCAGGTGCTCATGCCACTGGGCTATCTCCTTGGCCCATGTGGAATACTACTTAGCCAGAAAGAGCAGGGTTTGCGTTCTTTTATCCCAGGATTGGGCTTGAAGCCACAGCATTCCCACTAAGCCACAAACCCATCTGTTTAGTTACGCATTCATTGATTCTGAGACAGAGTCTGGGCCCTGCTGATCACCGGGACTGGGCTCAAGCTTGGGACCGGCCTGCCTCAGCCTCCCCACTCTGAGATGACAAGTGCACATGACCACCCGCCTCGCCTAGAGGGTCTTTTTTCTTTTTTCATTTCCGGGGATGAAGCTCGGGCCTTACGCACAGCGAGCGAGCGCTCCGCCCAGGACCTGCGTCCGCAGCCTGCGCGTCCTGAGCTTTGTGCGTCTCTCAGGCCCAGAAACACCACGCTCGGGGAAAGACTGCAGACAGGTGGCCGTGCGGACCGAGACTCCGCATACCCACAGTGCGAAGAGTGAGAAAATCCTCAGGAACTCGGGGACAGGAGAGGGGAGTGACAGCAGGGACAGGGGCACCTGGGCGCCTCTCCCCACGTGCCCCGTGTTTGCCTAGGAAGAGAGCAGCACGCTCCCCTCCACCCCCATTCTGTGCCCACACCGCTGGGGTCCCCCGGGCGCTGAGCTGGGTACATCCTCTGACCCCACGCCGGCTGGCCGGGTCTTCCTGGCTGCTTCCTCCCTCCGGAAAAGGAGAGCGTGTCCCGCCAAGCCCCAGCCTGCAGGCGACCTCGTGTCCAGGCGTCCGCCCCAAGGCCACTGTCCTGTCCGCCCTGCCCTGCGAGAAGCCAAGCCGCTCTCCACTGCGGCAGCCCGAGCGCTGCGCAAATTACTCCTCTCTGAATCTGCTTTCTCTTTCTCTTCTCAATATTTATGCATAGAGAGGGCCTCACTCTATTTCAGGCGGGCTGGCCTTGCACTGCTGTGTGGGCTAGGCCAGCCTCAGCCTCCCAGGGGCTGGGATTATAGGAGTGCGCCACTATGCCAGGCTTCCTTTCCATTTTTTAATTTAATTTAATTTTTCAAGCAGAGACAAAGTTTATCTGAAACAGGTGAAAAGTGAAGGACAGGGCAGCTCTACGGAGCGAGCTTGGGCCAAGCAAGAGAGGGAAGCGAATGAAAGCGCCTCTGGGTGAGCGGCTTTGGTCTTTTTGCTGTTCATTTTCTTTTCTTTTTTTTTTTAAATTTTATGTAGTTAGTACAGGGTCTGCAAGATCTACAGGGCCCACCACACAGATCACACTTGTGATCGTCCTGTTTTCAGACTCCCAAGTGCTGGGATTACAGGACCGCTCCACCACACCCCCGCCTTCTCAGTGCACCCCAGGGGCGGGGCTGGCATGGCACGCTGGGGATTGAACCCCAGCCGCTGAGCTCTGCCTACGCAGGCGCTTTAGTCCACTGAGTTATCTGGCCAGCCCGAGTATTGATTTTCTCTTCCTTTCTTTCTCTTTCTTTTTTTAATGTATTTGGTACAGGGTCTCACTATGCAGCTGGAACTCAGTGACCCTCCTGTTTTCACCCTCCCCAGTGCTGGGATTACAGATATTTGCCACCATGCCTGGTCTTGATGGCGGATCAGTGAGCCTAGGGGTGGGGCCAGCGTGGCATGCGGTACTAGGGATTGAACCTGAGTCCCTGCACTTGCCAAAGCGGGTACTTAGTCCACTGAACTATCTCACCAGCCCTTTTGTTTTGTTTTGTTTTGTTTTGTACTGAGTCGAACTCAGGATTTTGCGCTTACTAGGCAGGTGCCGTGCCGCTGAGCTGCATCCCAACCCTGAACTATCTTGAGGAAAAACACAATAGCCCTTTTATGTTTTTTTACAGCAGGTTGTTTTTTGTGTGTGTTTTTTTTTTTTTTTTTTTTGTATTTTAGGGAAAGACATACAGGGTGTTCAGGGTCTCACTACTAGATCGGACTTGTTGTGATCCGCCTGTTTACAGCCTCCCAAGAGCTGGGATTACAGGCCTGTGCCACCAAGCCCAGTCTCAATTGCTGTCTCAGCATGCCCTGGGGGCAGGGCCTGCATGCCAGGCCCCAGGGATTGAACCCCAGCCCCTGCACCTGCTCTCAGGCGCTTTAATCCGCTGTTTATAGCAGTTTTTAAGAGCTGTTCTTAGAACTGGTATGGTGGCCCATGCCTGTAACCTCAGAACTCTGAGAGGCTGAGGCAGGAGAATCTCAAATTCAAATTCTGGCAGGTCTATTTATTTATTTTTGTCTTTTTGAGGCAGGGTCTCACTATGCAGCTCAGGCTGCCCTTGAGCTCACTTTGTAGCCCAGTCTGGTCTTGAACTTGCAACGATCCTCCTGCCTCAGCCTCCTGAGTGCTGGGATGACAGGTATGTGTCACCACACCTGGCTCAGCCTGGGCAATTTAGTGACTCAGCAAGACCTTGTCTCAAAAACAAAAAGAGCTGGGGATGTCACTTAGTGTGAAAATCCTGGGTTCAACCTAAAGTGCTGAGTGTATACACGTGTGCAAACGCACACAGTTATTGTCTTAATCCATTCACAGTGGAGCTGGAATTCGTGTGTCAGGCCTCCGGGTGGCTCTGAATCACCCAGCGTACATGCATGGCCGACCCTTCAGGCTCACAGGACAGTCCTAGTGGGTAGTGTGAGCTCCCCAGGGGGACAGTCATGCATGTATCCTGGTGGCTCAAGCCCGTGGTTCAAGCCAGCAGGAACCTTTTAAAAAAGGAAATGAAATTGCAGCAGAAAGTGCCCCCCCCCAGAGTACTTCAGTTTCCCAGGGGACGTTTCCGTTCCAGTGTGGGCACTTCCGACTCCTGGAAACGGCTGTCAAGCCTGCGCTACAAAGTGAGCTCAAGGCCAGCCTCAGCTGGGTAATGAGACCCTGTTTCAATAAAGAAAAACAGAACCCACAGCGCTCTTCCTTTCCAACTCGGGCCTGGTGGCATGGCTCCCGCACAGAAGGGTGGTGAGAAGAAGGGTCGTTCTGCAGTCGATGAGGTGGTGAGCAGGCAGAGGATACACAATCAGCGTTCACAAGCTCATCCACAGAGTGGGCTTCGGCAAGCCGCCTCTCGGGCACTTAAGGAGATCTGGAAGTTTGCCAGGAAGGAGACGGGGACTCCAGACGTGCGCATCGACACCAGGCTCAGCAGAGCTGTGCAGGCCAAAGGAATAAGGCCTGCTCCACATCGTACCCAGGTGCGGTTGTCCAGGAAACAGGATGAGGATGAAGATTCACCAAACATGCTGTATACCTTGGTACCCTGCGTCCCTGTTACCATGTTCAAAAAGCTCCAGACAGTGAATGTGGATGAGAACTAACTTGGAAATAAAGTTGCAGAACTAAAAAAAAAAAAAGAAACAGCTGGCTATTGTGGCACGTAGCTGGTCACTATGATGCATGTTGTAAGAACCAATCACAGGCAGCCAAGCACTCTGTACCGCCTCCTTTGCAACCTCATAAAACCTCCCTTCCTGGGTCTTCAAAGCCTGATGTTGGGACCGGGGAGATGGCTCAGTGGCGTAAGTGCTTCTCTGGCAAGCGCAAGGGCCTGAGTTCAATCCCCCGTTCCG
>NDGN011490485.1:0-10871 GCA_002564285.1 Tympanoctomys barrerae | reverse complement strand
GCAAGCACAAGGGCCTGAGTTCAATTCCCAGTTCTGCAATAAATAAATAAATAAATAATAAAATTAGTTCTTTCATTACAAACAAATCCTAGTTTTTTAATACAGGTAGTCCCCCTTATCCAAAATAGTGGGACCATCCAGATGCAGAGACGCTCACCTTCTAATCCCAGCACTCAAGAGGCTGAGGCAGGAGCACTGCCGGCAGTGTGAGGCAAGCCTGAGCCACTATGCAGTGAGTGGAAGGCAGCCTGAACCACACTGGAAGACCCATCTCAACAGCAGTGTAAATTGGGCCCCCAAGCGTTTCGGAAGATGTGCATATACATCTGTGATATTCTAGGCATGGAACTGCAGTCTAAGCATGAAATTCATTAATATTCCTGAAGGCAGGGGGACACAGTAATCTTAATGTTCATGAGCCACGGTTGCATGGTGTGGTATTTTTCTCTCAAGCCATCATGTTAGTGCTCAAAGTTTGGGATTTTAGAGCATTTTGGATTTTTGGGTTAGGGATGTTAAGTCTACTATGCCATTGCAAAGTAGGAATGAGATTTTATTTTGGTATTGGTGATTGAACCCAGGTCCTGCCACTGAGCTACATTCTTGGTGTAACTTTTTAAATTATTTTGAGATAGGGTTTTGTTCAATTCCTAAGTTGCCCAGTCTGGACATGAACTTCCAGTTCTCCTGCCTCAGCCCTCTAGAATACTAGGAGTACAGGACTTGTCACTGTACCCAACTCAAAATGCAATCATTTAAAGATTTTGTTTCATCTTCTGTGCACTATTCGGTGTAAAAAAATACCATCTGGTTCCAAGTCCGCACTTTGTAGTACAGATGGTTTTCGTTTTCCTGCCATCTCCAGTGTACAACGCAAATCACTAAGTTCTTCATTGTCACTAAAGTATGTGCTCTTCTTTATCCTTAGGCACTGAGAATCCTCGGGGGTCTCAAGGCCCAGCACCGACTTTCCATTTGTTTTGTTCTTCTGTCTTGGCTTGCGGGCAGGTGATGGCTTGGCTGAGGCTGTCCAGTATGGGGTCCTCATCCTCATCCTCACTTCCTGCTGCATCCTCGATTTCTTCCAGTTCGGCAGTTTTCTTTTTCTTCTTTGAATTGAAGGTTCACGTTCCCTGAGCATATTCTTTGGACAAGTATAACTTAGGTGTCTACTTTCCCCACATTCGCAACATTTAGATTTATCAAAATAGTTTTTGCCTTTGGATGAATTCAGGTGCTCTTCCATTGTCAATAGCAATGCTTACTTTTATCACTCCACCAAGTAACTGTTTGTTGTTTATGGCTGTGGTGTAGCTTTGTGCAGAGTCTTTATCCAAAACAATATAAATGCTACTCCTTTACTCTTCCTTGTGTCTTTGTCTTTCATTATAGTAATAGGATAGTCATTTTGGCTTGGAGTTTTTAAAAAGGCTTTGGTTCTCGAGTTTGTTTCATTAATATATATTCTCTCTTTTTTTTTTTTATCAGTTATAGCACATTTGTTTTTCAAGGAATTTGTCTATTTCCTCATGTTGGTCCATTGGCATAGTAATAATATCCTATTTTTAATGTCAAATCCAGTTATATCTTTTAAAATTTCTAAATAGTGATTTGTGTTTTCTTTTTCTTGCATTCTTGCCTGGGGGTTTATCAGTCTTTCTGATCTTTTCAGAGAACTTTTGATTGTTTTGAATTTCTCTTATATACCTGTTTTCTATTTTTGTGAACGTATAATCAGTTCTTACTTTGAGTTTAATTTGCTGTGCTTCTTCTTGCTTCTTGAAATGAACCCGCATTTTGCGAGGGAGTTGACTTTCTTTACTTAATTATAACCATCAGTTACAGAAAGTGATCTTAATCTCCCAAAGCAGTTGTTTTCTATACGTTACCCATTTCCTTTCCTTAAGTAAAACATTTGTATAATTGATGTTTTGAAAGCTGGTAGCTAAAACAAATAAGCAAACAAAAAACAAATGAAACTGGTAGCTGTTGTGATGAAATATAAATACAAATGTATTTTTATTTTATAAACTATGATGAATAAAATAACAGACAAATAAGCGGAATGATAAAGCCTTCATTCTCTCAGCCCTTTATACATAAATAGGAATATTTATGCATCTCTAAAATTCTGTATGAATAGTGAAATTTTAAGTTTGAGCTAGTTTAGTTATATTGACAACTAGCTTTAGAGACTGAGTGATAAATATACACTGCAGTATTTTTTGGGGGGAACCAGGGATTGAACTCAGACCATTGCGCTTGCCAGGGAAGTGCTTATTCCACTGAGCCATCTCTCTGGCCCCTACACTGCAGTATTGAGAACATCTGTGGTTGCTATTTTTTAGGAAGCTGTGGTAAAGGAGGACGAAGAGGAAGTTTCTGACAAAGGTAGTGACTCTGAAGAAGAAGAAACCAATAGAGATTCCCAGAGCGAAAAGGATGATGGGAGTGACAGAGAGTCTGATAGAGAGCAAGATGAAAAACAGAACAAAGATGATGAAGCGGTAAGACTTAAGAGGTTTAAGTAACTGAAATTGTACTTGTGATGATTTGGGAGGCTTTTTTGTTTTAAAATGGACTTTCACTATGTTTCCTGGTCTTGAACTCCTAGGCTCAAGTGATCTTGTCTTAGCCTACTGAGCACTGGGCCTATAGGCAGGTTACCATGCCTGGCTGTTTTGGGTTTTGTTGTTAGTCATTTCTTTGCTTACTTGTCTTTTCCTGTCTTAAATAATACTGATATGTGTATGTAAGCAAGTCTATTTATTTGTTTATTTAACAGCTCTTTTTGTGTTTATTACTTTTTAAAATAACAGTATAGTTTCTTTAGTACAAGGTCTCACTACACAGATTGGACTCGTAGTGACCCTCCTATTTTCAGCCTCCTGAGCACTGGGATTACAGGCTTGAGCCACCACACTCAGTCTCAAATCACACCTGTGGGAGGCAGGGCCGGCCTAGCACGCTGGGGATCAAACCCTGGTCCCTGCATCTGCCTAAGCAGGAGTTTTAATGTGCTGAGCTGTTGGGTTGGCCCTTGTTTGTTTGGTTGGTTTTTTTTTTGTTTTTAGGCAGTCTCACTATATAGTTTGCCTCTTGAGTGTTGGGATATGGATATACACCACCATGTCTAGTTTTTCTTTTTTTTTATTTTAGGAATGACAGGGATGGCAAAAAATATTTTTTCAAATAGAAAAATCCTGATCATTTTTTGTTTCAGAGTTTGTTTTTTGGGTGGTTATGGGGATTGAGCTTAGGGCCGTCACAGTAAACTACATACGTGTTATGCCCCTTTAAAAATATTTTTATATTGAGGTAAGTTACTGAGTTGCCAGACTAGGCTTCAACTTTTGATGCCTTGCCTCAGCCTCCCCAAATGTTGGTATTACAGGCACATACCACTATGCTTAGTTATCTTAAATTGTTAGGTAAAGAAGGACCTGGATCTGAGGTGACAACAGTATAGCTTCTTTAGGAAATTTTCTTATTGGGCATGTTTAGAAATTTGATAGGAAAATGAAAGGTAGGTTGTAAAATAGTAGTTACTTGCAAGGCTTTGTAATAAATTTAAGGTAATGTTTAGTTGAGAGCCCTTACTCTGGATATTGATGCTAATTAACATTACAGAATATCACCTTATAAGGTATATACATAGGGTATAGAGTATAGAAAAGTTTGGGGGAGGCATCAGCTTACTTTAAAGCATAGGAAAATTGGGTTAGGCTTTTGCTCAGGAGTTCATATTTAAGGCATTACCTGGTACTAAAAGAATATGGATATGAATTTTCCAGTTGGAGAAAGGGAAGAACAAAAACTAAAATAAGGTTTAGGAGGGTGTGAAATAGTTAACTTCAGAGAGTTGCGGGGTAGCTTGAAACAGTGAGCCAAACAAACACAAAGAAGAGCAGTGGCAGAGATTGGACCAGGGAAACAGGGCTGATTGTGAACAGCATGTGCTCTGGGGTACAGAGGTATTGTGAGTTTGAGCTGTGAGACAATCAGATTTGTAGGAGTGGAACTTGTTCAAACCTAAGTAGTTAATTGTGTTGTCAGGAATAGTAACTCCTTGAAATGATCAAAAACATCATAGATTTCAAATATTGTTGTTTTTTCTTTACTAGGAATGGCAAGAATTACAACAAAGTATACAGAGAAAGGAGAGAGCTCTCTTGGAAACCAAATCAAAGATCACACATCCTGTATATAGTCTTTATTTTCCTGAGGTGAGTGACATTCATTCAGTCTTGTGTTCTCCTTATTCCACTCACTTTCTTCTTAGTTGTTTCTCTCTGAACTTTGTTTCAAATGTTGTCTAGGTCACCTTTTTTAAAGTATATATTATAATATGATTTTTTAAAAGTGAATATATTGTTTAAAAGGGCAAGTTGCGGAGATGGGGGGATAACTCAGTGGCAGAAACCTGGCAAGTGCAAGTTCCTGAGTTTGATCCCTGGTACCAAAGGAGAAAAAAAAAAAAGAATATCTAGTTTACTTTTAGTGCCAAAACATTTGTTTTTTTAAAAACCATCTTAGAAAGATACATTCTATACCCTCATTGTTAAAACAGGTAGTGCTAAGTAGATAACTGAACAGTTACTGACATGAGCCTTGACAGCTGCTAAGCCCATTGATGTTTGGTGCTTCCAGACTGTTTGGCCTTCCGTATTCTTTTAGAAAATATTTATCTGCCATTTTTCTTTTGTTGTTTCACCCTGCTGTCATTGTGCATTCTGGTGGCAGTTTCTTCACTTCATTCTTTTGCTGCCCCTGATCTTTTTGAAGTTCAGCAGAAATGCCAAGCTTATTAAAATGTGCAGAGAAAGGTGTACATAGGTAGACCTTTAGAATGTGAGGTGCTTGAAGGGCTGTGAAGTCTTTTATATGTTTAGTTTTTGACTGTCCAAGTTTCTTCCACTCCTATTTTGTGGCTTGGCTTTTTATACTACGTGAAATTACTAAGATTATGTGCTGTATCAGCAGTCCCCAACACTTTTCACCAGGGACTGGTTTCATGGGAGGCAGTTTTCTCCTGGGTGGAGAGGTGAGGTGAAGTGGATGGTTTTAGGATGATTCAAGCACATTGCATTTATTATGTATTTCAGTATTATATATGGTAACAAAATAGTCATGGAACTTACTATATACTGCAAAATGGATGGGAGCTCTGAGCTTATTTTCTTACACTGTACTCTGGGGATAAAGAGAAACAGTATAGCCCATTGTGTTACTTATATCCAGTCTACTCCATAATCATTTTAGTTGTTCTGACTGCAGAAAACCCCACTGCACAAAAATATGATGTTGGAAATGGAAGCAAGCTTCTCAGTGCTTTTCTGGCAATATCAGGATATTCTTGACTTTAATCCAGAACAGATGCAGATTTGAAGTTGTCACAAAGATGCTTTTTTTTTGTAGTGGGTATCGAACACAGGACCTTGTGCTTGCCAGGCAGGTGCTTAAGCCACTGAGCTATCCCCCAGGCCTCAGACATACTTTGAAGGCCACCATCATTTGCAGGCTAAAGCAGTCGTCCTCCTCTAGCACGGACAAAGTCTGTTCACCTGGCCTGTTCACAAATGGGTTGTGGATCGTCTCCTTCCCTGGTGGGGGATCTTTTGTGGTTGATAAGTTACGCTCAAACTTTATCTAAAGCCGAGGTAGATGATCATATTCCAGCTAGGAGATAGAAGGCTAAAAATTGTGTCTGAAAATTCCTACTAATGTTTGAAACATGTCAAAAATTCCATTGTTTACTTGTCCACCACTATATCAGTTTGGCTTTGAATGCAGCCCTTTTATCTGCTGACTTGAACATAGTTATCATTCTTCCTTGAAGTAATAGATTGAGTTGGTATAGCAGATTAATTATGCTACACAGATAAATTAGTTTTGTTATTATTTTCTTTCTTTCTTCCTTTTTTTTTTTTTTTTTTTTTTTGCAGAACTGGGGAAGATAAACAAGTTTTGCAGCCTGTTCTGTGTCACTGATAGGGGCTTTTGGTGCTTATTTTTTTTAAAGATAGAGATCTCTTGAGTGGCTTTTATAATGCAAAAACTCTGACCAGTGAATTAACTTTAGAAAGTTCGTTTCTATAAAATAAGACAAGCCCAAACTCACTTACATGTGTATAAGAAAAGATAGGTGTGCTCTGTATCCACCTCACAGAGCTACATGAAGAAATGTGAGTTAAGGGAATATACTTCATTGTGGTTGATACATTTAATCACATTCTGCAGAACATGGTTAAGTTCAGGTGACATTTTTTGGTTATGGTAGGTTTGGCTTTCTAAAGGCAGATGACTGACTAGAACTTTTGTGTTATAAGAGCCACTCCAGAGAGTGACTGTAATGCAGGCGAGGCTTAGCTGGCTTTCCTACCTCTCACCTCTACTGCTTTTTGGCCTGAGTTTGGAGATCCCTGTTTCTATGACATTATAGCAGTGTTTTCTTTTTTAGAATACCTTTGTCATTTAAGGTAAATTGGGTTTTTAATATACAGATCCATGAATAGGCCTTAAAGAATCATTGAAACTCCCAAAATTTCATGCAAAATTATTTTGAGGAGTAAGGATTAGATGTACAAATGGTTGCGAACAGATCATTCATTATATATTTATAGAGCCAGGTACTGTGTCCATGCTGAGGACACAGTAGTGAACAAAATGATGATCAGTATCTATAAAATAAGACAAGCCAAATTGGTTTCTCTAGTTCTCACTATTTGTACTCTTCTTCCCTCTTTTTTTAACCTTCCAGGAAAAACAAGAATGGTGGTGGCTTTATATTGCAGATAGGAAAGAACAGACATTAATATCTATGCCATATCACGTGTGTACACTGAAAGAAACAGAAGAGGTAATTGTTCAGCTTACCTGTTCTTTACGTTATACAGCATCATGTTGCTTCATAATTTTTTTTTAAATATCACTGTCATATTTGGTTTATTGCATTGTTTGTTAATGACAAATTTGTAAACTGTTCTCTGATGTTGCTGGGGTATGCTCATCATAAGTGTTTAAAGAATTGTTAAGGGAAGGCATTAAAAACTTACTAGCCTGTAGATAGGATATCATGTCCGCATCTTGTACAGCCATTAACCAGTAGGAAGAATGTATGCAATGTGTTAATTATTGAAACTGTCCTATCAATTTGATTTGAAACTGTCTCATTGCTATTTGTTTATCAATAAAATTATGAGAAAAAATAAAAGAATTTAAAAATTAAAAAAAAAACTTACTAGCCTTGAAAAGTTATCACGATGTTTTTGGTAGTTGTCATTTCTTTTTTTTTTCTTTGGTGGAGCTGAGGATTGAACTCAGGCTCTTGCACTTGCCAGGGAAGCGCTTACTCTGCTGAGCCATCTCCCCAGCCCTCAGTTGTCATTTCTTGCATCTAATATCATGTACCTTTCTTACTCCACTCCAGAATTTAATAATATAAAACTTCATGCTTTTTGTTTTTATTAGATTACTGTTAAGTATTGTATTTTTTTTAAAAAACCTCAGAATTAATGATCTAGATTTTTCAAAGTAGAAATTTTGATTAGATATCATTGTCCATTGTTAGTGGTGACAAATGTATTTTTTTTAGCCTAAGGGCAAAATGTTCTGGTTTTTTCTTGATTTCTTTTAAATGTTACTTTTTCTGAAAAAAGATTTTATCATCCTTGGCTTAGGTAAGATCAAGGTTTTTGAATTTTAAGATAGTTCTAGATGTTGATTTTTGATACAGTAACATATAATGAAGTGGTAAGTATATGAAATAGTTTGATATTTTTTACTTAACACTTAGAGGTAGAGTCAGCTTGCAGAGTATTTGAAACTACTTTATTTTTTTTTAATTTAAAGTTTATTTGTATTTGAGCAGGTAATCCATTCACCTGAAAATTTCAGAGGATATAAAAGTACATAAAGTGAATTTTCCCATTCATCCTTTTCTCTCCCTGAAGTTTATCAAAGTTACCAAGATTTCCATATTTATCAGGTGATATTGTGTGTAGATTCTAAGTTAACATATACATTGCTATTTCTCCCTAAATTTTACACAAAAGGTAGTATGTTCTTTGTTTTGTACTTTCCCATTTTCTTTCAATAATATAACTTAGACATGTATTTTCTTTTCCTTCATAAGCACAGTAATATCATTCAAGGAGTTAAAAACAGTAAGGTACTATATCCAAATAATATAGTCTCTATTCAAATTTCCTCAAATATTCCACTGATATCTGCTACAATTTTTTATTTTCTTTTTAAGTTCAGGATCTAGTCAACAATCACACTTTGAATTGTGTTAGTTAATTCTCTGCTTTTAATCTTTTATGACATTGACATTTTTCAAGAATTTAGGCGAGATACTTTGTAGAACATTACAATATGAATTTGTCTTATTGGTTACTCATATTAATCTTAAATATTTTTGCAAGCATACTACATTGGTGGTATACATAGTACATTACATCCGGGCATATTATATCAATCTACTCCACATTGGTGTTACTAACATGGCTCAATGAGGCTTTTTTCTGTTGTAAAAGTGCTTTCTCCCTCATCTGTGGGTGATCCCTGCACCATGTGTGGATATCCCATCGTCCCTCAGTCCTTTACCAGTCATTTTAGCATACATTCATTGATTAAAAGGAAAAAAAAAAGATAATTCTTGTCTAAATCAGGTTTTACTCTACTCAATATATTCGTTGTAGTTTTGATTTTCTATGTCAGAGTGAATGTGATGTTTAAGTTTTTATTTTTGTGTGTGTGCATATTTATGACCATTGTTCATTTTTGTTGAGTCCTTTAAATTGGTTTGGGAGCTTTTAAATGTGAAGAAATCTTATAATATAGATCTCTCTCCCTAGTTTGTTTTCCTAATATAATTGTTTATAACAAGCAGAAAAGGGGAAGGTATAACTCAGTGATAGAATTCCTAGTATCACAAACAAGGAGTAGGGGGTTAAATATAAGCACTTATCTTTTAAAATCTATTTTCTTTTTTTATGGTATGATTTTAAAGTTTTATAGCATCCAGGTTTATGTTAGAAAGCTTAAACAAAAATAGAAGATTCTCCCATGATTTCTAAAATTATTTTAATGGCCTTTTTTAGTGTATAATGCTAACTATAAAAGTTTGAAAATTGGAAACAAAAATCACTTGAGTATCCAGATGTCTTTTTTTTTTTTTTTTTGGTACCAGGACTCAAACTCAGGACCTTGTTCTTGCCAGTCAGGCACTTGTGGCGCTAAGCTATATCCTTGGCCCCCAAATGTCATTTTAAAAGTGTATTCTTCATCCAAGTGGAAATAAAGCTTCTAAGAGTTTGTGATTATTTATACTTGAAGTTTATTATTTGCTGAAGAAATAAAATACCATTTTGACCTTTGAAAGCATTGAACATTTATCTCTGAAATAAAATGGGCAAGAATTATCTATTTAGTGAGCTATATTATATTAATTTCAGTCTCATTTATTTATACCACATTAAATTTCTTCATGTTATCTGGATAACGGTCAACATAGAAATTGGTGGTTACTTTATTCTTTGTTGAATTGTGGTGATATGATTAACTTGGTAAATTCTTCCTAATTTGGTTTTCTTTTTATATAGTATTACATACTTTTGTTGTTGGGATTTATGTAACATTTCTTAGGACTTGGTACATCACCTGAGCAAACATCTGGCTACCAAAGCACTTCAGTCAAGAAATTTTAAGTATATGATATTGTTACCTCCACAAAATACAGGGTTTTAAATGCTAATTTTTATTTTCTAGGTAGAACTAAAATTTCCTGCACCAGGCAAACCTGGAAATTATCAGTATACAGTGTTTTTGAGATCAGACTCTTACATGGGTTTGGATCAAATTAAACCATTAAAGGTAAGGGTAAGGACTTTTCAAGGATATAGTGGCCTTTTGAGTGGTTGGATAAGCATAAGAAAGCATTTGTGGTTTTGAAATGTTGCAAAGTAGAGGAAAAATCATTTTATGCTTTTTCAATAATTTAAGTTATTGAATTAAGTTTTAAGGAGTATAAGAACCTTGACTAACTGGGCATGGTGGTGCACACCTATAATCCCAGCACTGGGGAGCTTGATGCCAGAGGATTGCCATGAGTTCAAGGCCAGCCTTAATTACAGAGTGAAACCCTGTTTCAAAAAAATGATAGAATCTTGATTATACATTATTTTAACGTGTTGTAATATGCTGTAACGTCTAGGGCCTCACCAAATATATTCTGTTTTCTTTCAAGGGATGAGGAGGTAAGCATGGTAATGTATACCTGTGATCCCAGCACTTGGGAGGCTGAGGGAGGGTCGGTGTAAGTTTAGGGGCAACCAGGGCTCTCTATTAAGTTCAAAGCCAAGAAAATCTTTTCTCAGGAAACAAAAACAAACAAACAAACAGAAAAAAACCACAGAGAAAACAAAAAGCACATAGATTTTTACCACTGATTCTCTTGGAGCAGTTTATTTAATATTTTTCTATTAACTGTTTATTTACTTATTAGTTTTTAATCATCTTAGAACATATACTTTCCATTGTCATTTGAAGCACAATTCTATAGATGTTTACCATTTCACTTGAGCTTTTTATAGAAGATGTTCTATTATGTTAGTGAGGTTTTGCTAAAGTATTGTTTGACAGTAGAGAATAAGGGGAACTAGTGAAAGTGAACCTCTTTTCTCCTGTTAAAGAGTTCCATATTTCTTTTGTTTGCTATAGAATTTTACTTCCCAAGTCTAGAGGTAACAAAATGTCTCTTTGAAAGTCATACTTTCAGCAGAAGACTTCAGTTACAATTCTTTTTTTTTAATTTTTTTTATTTTAGGGAAGGGTCTACAGGGTGTTCAGGGTCTCACTACTAGATCAGA
>NDGN011490474.1:0-16082 GCA_002564285.1 Tympanoctomys barrerae | reverse complement strand
CACAAAGTGGTATCCATTTTCTTTCAGACACTTAGTATGGCAAACTATATCTGTATATAGAGACAGAGAAAGAGAGAGAGAGAGATGAACACAGAGAGAAACACAGACATATATAGAGGAAGAGAGAGACAGAGAGATAAGACAGAAAGCAACCAGTAACTAAGTGTGCAGTAGGACGAAGGAAAGAGCTGCAGTCCCCGACCTAAGACAGGCAGGTCGTAAGGTTGCATGTTGGCAGTGTCCGGGCCTACCGACACCATCATAGGGCTGGACACCGTAGCAACCTGCACATGGCATTAACACCACCATGATCAAGGAAATCCAAATTCAGCTTGTCATAGACTCCTAGTTCTTTGTAATTATAATTTTCCTCCTTTTAAAAAGTCCTAAAACTCAGTAGCATTATATACAAGTGCATATAATCCAGTGTAGATCCTTCATTATATATCCATTAACACTCACTACTTTATACCTCAGGATTTTAAAATTAAAAGTCTAAAACTTTGTAATATATAATACTATGAACATATTTTCAGCAATAAGTTTGCTGAAATACTTGAAAATTATACATGACTTAAAAGTTCAACTTATTAATTAACTTACTGGGAGTTAACATCCAGTGGATTATATGTCTAAAAAATTTAGACGTATTGTGCAAAAACTATAATGGATCCTGTGCACAATTCCTTTAAGGCCTACTAGAAGGTTAGTCCTGTAAAACCCACTATGTTTACATACGTAAATATCTTCTCATGCAATCCTGTTTTGCTCTATAATTTAGACAGCTGAAAAGGCCTCTTTGATAACTCCTAAAAGGAAATAGTTATGTTGTGGAAGAGTATTAGTATTACTAAACTATATAAGATACATTGAAAAAACCATACAAGATACAATTTTTAAAAAGGAATAAAGGATTATATGAAGACTTTATTTGGAAGAACAGCTTAAATATTCTAAATAAGCTTATTATACAACTGATACTGTCATGTTTTATGATTAATTTATCCTGGTCGTGAGGGATACTGTTTAATACTAAATTTACTGGGCTCTAAATTCAACTGGTGGGCTGGCCAGATACCTCACCAGACTCACCAGACTAAAGTGCCTGCTTAGGCAGGCATTGGGGTTGGGGTTTGATATCTGGTGTACTGTGTCAGCCCACCCCTGGGGCATGCTGAGACAGTGATTGAGACTAGGTGGGGTGGCACACATCTTTAATGCCAGCGCTTGGGAGGCTAAAAAGAGGAGAATCACTATGAGTCCAATCTGTGTAGTGAGATCTCATAGACCCCGTACTAAATACATAAACAATAAAACCTAAAATAAAATAAAATAAAATGCATATTCTATAAAAATGGAAAAGATTCTAAACATTTGGTAGTTGATGAATTGTCTGCTCTACTCCTTGCTTACCTTTTAGAGAAATTCCTAGTTAATGAATTTCATTGTGGATTTTAATCACGGCAGAAATATATAGTTATATTCCTAATAATTTGAAAACCTTTAGTATTCAAAGTCAACAAATTCTCTATAAACCATGTACATTCTGTATATTATGATGTAGATTCCATAGCAAATAATATCCACAAATGGACATAAGTTGAAAAATTTACTTGAGATCCTAATGACTTTAGCATATATTGCTTCTTCTATAACTATATTTCAAATAAACTGCTTTATGATGAACAAGGACAAAAAGGGATCGAGGGAAAGTAATTATAACATAAGAACAATAAAGAATTGCATCGTAAGTTCTTTTGTTATTTTCACTTATGCATTTGGTACAGGTCTCCCTAAGCAGCTAGGCCTCTTAATAGAACTTCTTGTTTTCAGCCTTCATAGCGCTGAAATTACAAGTACGTACAATCATGCCCAGACCCAAGCATGGCATGCTGGACTGAGGATGGAACCCTGGTCCCTGGTTTCCCAAAGCGGGTGTTTAGTCTGCTGAGCTATCTCACTGTCCCCTGCATCATAAGGTTTTAGAGCTAGAACAAACAGTGAAAATCATCCATTACACCATTCACTGGCAAGCTACTGAAAATACAAACATATATATCATCTAATGAATAGAGGGAAATGAGATTAGATCATAATTATAATGTATAAAAAGTAAAGTTTATTGCAGTGGAAACTATGTATATATTTTACATATCTGTTCCAATCTAACTAGACATTTAAATCCAGCATCAAACCAAACAATATAGAACTGCGTTTTTCAAAAACATCAAAGCATTCAATTACATTAATTATATAACAAAATAACAATATTGATAATAAAAGTAATTAGTCGTAAAGAGATTGACATATTTATGATTTTTATTTTCTCTTATTTTTTGTATTTCATTTTATATACTTTAAATCATTGAAATACATGTATTGCACATCTACTAATATGCATTGTTGGTACAAAAAGGAAACAAATTCTTATAGAAATTTGAACATTGCTATTGTTTCCATTATGGGTTACCTTTGATTTACACTACCAAATAGTGCTAAAACTAACTGTCTCAGACAAGGAATTCATACTCAAAATGTCAAAGAATGTGAAAGGGAAAACTATATTTATCAAATTTTTCTAAAATTAAATTTTAAATATTTCTAAAAGTTGTAACTTTTCAATTTTGTAGCATATTTAAGGGTCATGATTTTCTATTCTCTTAAAAATAAATAAGAAATGAGATTCAGATTACCAGACATAGAATACAAGATTGCTTAAACATGAAGGTAACAATATATAATATAACAACAATTGTTAATTTCCCTTCATCCTATTTTGAAAGTCTGTATTTTGTATTGTGTTTGTGTTTTTTTGTCTTTGTTGTTGTTATTTTGTTTTTGTCTTTTTCTTAACAAATGAGTCTTCATTATACCATATTTAAAGTTTTGGTGGTTTTTAAAATTCAGATATAATTTGGGGTCCTTATATTTTAAAATGTTTACTCTTTATAATTGTCTTTAGAAACTGTGCTGGCCGCTAATAAATTTCACATGGACCTACTGATGGTATAGTGAGTTGCTAAGAGGAAAAAAGAATACTGTGTCATAATGAAAACAATACAATTGGTATTCTGGAAAGTCAAAAGCAACAAAGAAAATAGTAGCAAAGCCTTTTTTGAGAAATGTGACAATTTAACTAAATCTATTTCTTGTACCTCTACTATTTTTCTTTTACTAGTTGAGTTTTCTTACCCTGACACCAAATATCTGGCTTTGACTTCCTCCTTATGTGCCTTAAACATTTGTGATGTTCTCATGGAGATTCTGACTATATTTAGTCACACATTACCATATCTAAAGTCAGAATTAATAAAGTGGACTTCAGTTCTAATCATCACTCTCACTGTGAGTAGTGGCATCACTTATTGAGCTGATTTATTATTGCGTGAGTTCTGTGCTGGATGTGGTGGCTTTGTCATCTTGTAGGAATCGTGTGTTTCCCATTGATACAGGCAGAAATATGGAGTCTCCATAGGCTTCAACTTTTATTGTATATTTTTGTCTTCAACATATCTCACATTTATACTATTTTAAGTGAATTACCACATACGGCCCCAACCCCACCCCCAGGCATGCTGAGCCAGCCCCTGAGGACTCCAGCCAAGGTGGCACATGCCTGTAATCTCAGCGCTGGGGAGGCTGAAAACAGGTTCACTATGAGTCCGAGCTGCGTAGTGAGACCCTGTACTAAATACATAAAATTAGGGAAAAAAATGAGTGAGGTCCAGGATTTTTGGGAATTCATGTCTATAGAGCTCCAGCTGGGAATGCTAACAAAATAACCCTTGAGGCTCTTGGAGTTACTTGTACTCAGAATTTTTTGTTTGTTTCATGGACCACATTTCCAATGTACAGCACTGAAGTAAAGCAGCATTCCCAGATCAGTTGTTTGAATAACTTCTAGTTTTACCCTCATTGCTTTGAGATCTTCAGAAGATACTTTTCACATACTCGTTATAGAATACTAGCCCTTTGAAAGGAGAAAGGAGTGATAATCACACACTCGGAAATTTGAGCTCCTCAGAGGAAGAAACCATACAAATTGAAATCTTGTGAGGAACATTACACGTGCAATATAAATGCATAGGCTTAAGTGATAGAATTCTGGAAAATCTCTACATTTAGCTTGAATTTAGTAACATATTGTAAATAATTATATGCAAATGAGCATCTTATTTAATATAACAAACCTGCATAATGTTTGCAGGGCAAATCAGTCAGTAGTATAGAATGAAAAACGCTTAGGGTTGCTCATAGCCAGAACATTCCTTGCATGCATGATGTCTCCAGAAAGTACATTTAGTCTGGTTGAGCCAACAATTGCTATTTTGTTGAAAATGCCAAAAAAATAAAAAACAAAAAAATCACCCAGTTGCAATACATTTAATTTCACTTAATTTTAATCACAATATACTTGCATAGACAGGTTTCTTTTAAACACTGATTTATTCTCTAAATGGAAAGGCTTAGTTGTTATTTAAGATCTAATGTTCCCCACTGGTCACATTTGGGAGACTTTCCAACAGCAGGGTACAATTGTTATTTAAGATCTAACGTGCCTCACTGGTCACATTTGGGAACCGTTTCTGGCTGTATCGATGCTCTCGCCTGACTGGCACATAATACGCCAGTGCCAGGAAAGTTGCATAAATTTTTGATGTCTCTGTGGGCCTTTCCAGAATTAAGTTAAGCTCTATCTTTTCTTTCTAATTAAATATTGAATGAATACACAGACACACACACACAAGTATGTGCATATATATATATATATACATATATATATATATATAAACACACACACATATGTATGCAACATGTATATATATACACACACATATATACATATATTTTCACATGTGTATTTTCAGGAAATCTTTTTGGATATTTATTTATATTATATAAAAATTATTTAAACCTTAATAGAATCCTGAAAAAATAGAAAGTTACAGACACAAATAAACAGGGTAAAATGGTACCTTATGCTCTTGTTTTGTCTTATAAAGGGGAAAAAGGACTGATGCAACCCTCAGGGTAGTAGTGTAACATTCAAAATTTTTGAATGGACCACATTTATCTGGACAAATATACAGCACAAATATCTATTGAACATTATCTTTGTAATATCAATAAAACCACCCTTTCCCGGTATGAGTTCAGGGATATTATGATTTTTACTTCTCAGGGATATTATGATTTTTCTCCTCTCATTTTTACTTCTGATTTTTACTTTGCATAGCATTAATTCACCAAGGTAATTTCAGTTGCCTGACACTGGAGCAAGTTTGGCTTTTTATGTATTTAGTACAAGGTCTATAGGGCCTCACAATATGAGTTGGTCTCTTGGTGATCCTCCTGTTTTCAGCTTCCCAAGTTCTGGGATTACAGGTACACACCACCATGCCCAGTCTGAGTAGCTCTCTCAGTGTTCCCTGGGGGCAAGGCTGGCACAGCACACGGGAGATAAAACCCAGGCCCCTGACTCACCAGGCATGTCTTCATTTGCTAAGTTTCCTTTATCAGATATTTCAATCTTGTTTTTTTCTATTTTAGTAATTTTTCTTCTCTAATCAAGGGTTATTTACTGAGACGAAGAAAGTTGTATCTACCCAAAGGTCATAAACATGTTTGGTTTGTTTCTTATAGTTCTACAGTTAGTTTGTAATTAAATTTGCATTTCACCCATCAACTAATTTTTAAATACAAGTTGAATTAGTATATGTTGGCTATTTTTTTATTTTTTGACAAGTACTCATGTTTCAAATTTTCTCTTGAAAAGACACTTTTTTTAGTTCAATTGCCTTAGTAAATTTTGTTAAGAGCATACAAATGTTTGAGTACATAGACTTCAAACTGTGCTAAGATTTCACTAGCAAGTACAATGAGGCCACACTTTTATAATCTGTATAATCTGTATAATCTGAACAATGTACCATTGTTCTTTTGTTTTGTTTTGGTTTTGGTACTGGGCTTCAAACTCTGAACCTTACACTTGCCAAGAATTCTTTCCTTCTGTTGAGCTATCTCCCGAGCCCTAAAATCTTTCATTTATTTATTTATTTGGTACTGTGTCTTGCTACGCAGCTTGGACATTTAGGGATCCTCCTGTCTCAGCCTCCCCAGCACTGGATGTACAGTTTTGAGCCAGAACACCTTGTTTCGGTGACCATGCAGTGCCGGGATTGAACCCTGGTCCTTGCCCTTGCTAGGCAGGCACCTGGACCTTTAAGCTATCTCCCCAGCCCCATTATCCTGTTTTTAAAATTCCTCATAAGGCATAACAGTATTATTACTCTTCATCATTAAGGAGTCCTGAAAACAAGTAACTTGAATCTTTCCTTTTTTTTTCTTTTTTACAGGTTTACCTATGCATGCTCAATTTTATTCCATTGATCAATATGTCTACTCTTTTGTCATACCTTATTGTTTTGACTAATGTGGCATTGTAGTAAATTACAAAATCAGGCAATGTGGGTCTTCTCAGTTTGCCCTTTTTAAACTTTGTTTTGGCTTTTCAGGTTTCCTAGTATTTTTTGGTGTAGTACTCCCAACTTCTCTAGTATAATTTTTAAATTAGTACATATTAGTTATACAGAATAAAGGGATTCATTGTGGCCTTCTCATATGTGCATGTGTTATCCTTTCATCATATTCAACCTTCCTATGCCCTCCCTCCATCAGTCCCTTCCTCTTCTCCAGCTGTCTTCCTTCTGCTTTCATGCCACCTTTCTCTACCCCCAGATTCTACATATGACAGAAAACACAAGAGTTATCATTCTGTAAGAGAAACACACATACATCCACACACAAGTATAGTTATTATATATGGCTATTATATTTATTTTATGTAGCTACGATAGTTATACAGCTAATTTCTCTTTGTTCATTGAAAAGATTTGTGCTAATATTTTCTAATTATTTCATACCTACATCTTGTACTCTAAATAACTACTATGTAGAAAACAATACACAATGTATTAATTGATAGGTTCTGGCCCCAGTATGAACTGCTAAATTATCATGGTGCTCATTTAACACAGCTGAAGACAATAAAACAACAGCTTATCTTCCCAATGGACACTTCCTTCTCCTTCCCCACCCCAGTCCTGTATACAATTTCCTCTCATCTTTCCCGTGCAGACAGGAGAGACCCCAACCAGTGCTCTACATGTAATTGAAACAGCCCCTCAAACTCCACCCCTAGCAGCAGTCCCTAACGGTCTCAACTTTTGTCTCAGGTCAGAGGATCCTCCATTTCCCTTGGATTCTCTCCATGTCCTCATAGATAATAAAGTCCCCTCACTTTTTTCTTTTTACTTGTTTGTCAAGTTGCCACTGAAAAACTTAACACTGATTATTGTCACTGTCCTACTAGCTGTTTGAAACTCTTTTATTGTTACTTTTCCGTTTTTCTCTTAAAAAAATTACCTTTCTGAGTCTGGCTTATTTTGCTTCACATGATGACTTTCAGTTCCATTTAATTTCCTGGAAATCAAATGACTTACCTCTTCATTGTAGCCAAATAATACTCCATTGTGTAAATATCTATTTTCTTGAACCTTTAATCCATTGCCAGATAACCTAGACTGATTGTATAATTTGACTATTGTTAATTGTACTATGAAAATGCAGGTATGCTGTATCTCTATACTGCTGACCTAAACCTTTCTGCTTCCCTAGTTGTTCTGTATAAATTTTAGGGTCAGCTTTTCCATTTCTCATACTCACAGGCATCCCAGGAAGCATTCCCATCTTGCAGCACCACTGTGCTGCTAAGATAACTCTTCTGCTTTCCCTGCATTTGCTGTACTGTAAATATACCTCTGCTTGACACTACACCAGTCTTGACTCCTCCATTTCACACTGAAAGCCCCAGATCTCCATCCTTCTGGTTTGGAGAGGCTTGAGTTCATCATCAGCTGGCTCCAAGGCAGGGTGGCACTTCACAGAGGGCAGCAGTTCATGGCAGTAAGAAGACAGCAAAAGCAACAAGAGCAAAAAGGGAAGTGGAGGGAGAGGGGAAGGGGGAGGACTCCATTTTGTTTAAGACTATTTTAGATATCATGGAACACTTGCACTTTCTGACAACTTTCATAATTGACATGTCCGTTTCCACAAAGCTGTCCTGATTTTGAATGAGCTCTTGTTGAAGTGATTTTGAAGAAACAGAAAACAATGTTCAATCTACCAATCAATAACTTTTGTATGACTTAAGTTTTTCATTAATTCTCCATAGCATTGTTTCCAGGCTTATTGCCTCTCCTAGTGCAATACTAATACACTACAGAAACTAAACTAGTTGCCTTATTTCAAATCTTAGAAGCAAAATATCAATATTATAGTACAGAGTAGAAAGATATACTAGTGGTGTTTTAGAGTCTATCTTGGGCTAAATGTAGGAAATCTACTATTATCAAGAGCAAAAGTAGCCAGAATATATCTCCATCCATACTAAAGTTCACCAAACTCTACCAGCAGATCACTATAAACTATTAACAGTAATAGCAAATAACCAGTCTGCTGAGTAAAATTCTGTAACATTTCATAGATTAAGCTTGAATTATGGAAACAGCAACACCAGTTAGGTTACCCTAGTGAGAACGCCATCCTGGCTGGAAGGGAGCCCTCTCCTGGGCTTGGTTCTGAGTCTGCAGTATAGTGAAGAGAATACCTGTGTGTGTCTGATGTATGACATATTCAGCAGAGAAGATCAAAAACTATTATTAGTTCATTTCTTAAACCAAATTGTGCTCATCTATTAGATAGTATCAGAAAAAAATTACACATTTCAAGCCTCGAAGTCTTTATCTAGAGCTTTGTTCATATTCAAGGTCCACCTTTCTGAAGGTGATACTTGCTACTATGTCCTATTTTTCTGTCCTGTGTCTCACATACTAATATGTGTATGACTTTCCTGTGACTAGCTGAAAAACAGCACCACAACATGCATGAAGTAACAAAATGGATTATCTTGCAGTCTTGGAATCTCGAAGTCAAAACCAAGACTTTGGCAACTATATGTTTATGGAAGACCCTTTTTGATTTTGGTATTTGCAGTCACTTCTTACCTTTTATAGCACTTCATTACTTCAGTTTCCTCCTCTGTTGTGAAGGGCTTTTCACTCTTGTGTTTCTGTGTCTGTAGTTTTTCATCGTGTTTTATTTTTTGTTCCTTTTTGCATATTTTGTACAGAGCCTCACTGCACAGCTTGACTCTTAGTGATTCTCCTGTTTTCCGCCTCCCCATCCCTGGGATTGCAGGTGCAATGACCCAACAGAATATAATGTCCCCAAAAATATCAACATACACTTTGAAGGAGCCATCAATCCATAAAAGTATATTCCAAAATTACTCAGAACTGTATGAGATCACACAATTACATAGATCTTTACGAATAAATCAGATGGCAGCATACAGCCGATCAAAGCCTCCTGCATTAATTCAAACATTAGCTCATTTCTCCATTTATAAAAAAGTGAGAATAATGTTATCAACTACTTATAGGATTGTTTGAAAAACTTATGAGTCAAAAATGTGTAAAATTCTATAGGAAAGCGTGGCAGGTTTAAAAAATTGAGGTTGTTTAAAATTCTAATTTAAGAGTGCATCATTTTCCTTTTTTTTTTTTTTTTTACCAGAAATCAAAACTAAGGCCTCACATTTTCCAGCCAGGAACTAATTGCTGAGCTGCATCCCTAGCTCTAATTTAAGGATTAAAATTTGAAGAACCTATCTCTCTTACCTTTGATTATATTTCTTCCAAAATGTACTATCGATTAGTTTTATCTTATAACAATGATAGGTTAATACTATGCTATCTAAAGCATTTATTATATTAAATCTTGAAGCATAAATAAGCATCATTTATATAAACCCCTCACTAAATACATGCAGTGCATTTATCATATAAGACTTGTATCTTGGTTTGCAAAATCCAAGCTGTTGAACACTGAAATGACTTCTCTGTGCTACACATGTTACCATATTTTCCCTATTTCTTTTGTGAAGCAAAAGTCTAAATATATTCCATGCGATGTAGATTTGTTTTACACTGTCATGAAAATGACAAACCATTGATGTTTTTCTAAGGTCAATACATAAAATATCTATGCAATTATGGATTCAAAATAATACCTTGCTTTTCTCATAGAATGACAGTTTGTCTTATGGTAACACAATTGTAGCTATACTGCCACTTCTGTCTCAAAGAGTGAGTTGTTAGTGGGAATTTAAAATTTGTCAGACACTGAAAATGCTGCCTGTTATCTATGTGTTTTACCTTCCCACGCTGAAATTTCTTAACATGACTCTTATGATGGAAAATATTCAATAAAATGAAATAAGATAATGTGGAAGAAAGTGGGAAAATCCATTTCCAGTCACAACGCTGTATTCTATCAGTGGTGATAGATGTCTTCAAACTTTGAAGGACAGAGAAAAATGAATATCTCTTTCCCTCTCCAAACTCATACGCTTTAAAATATTCAGAAGACAACAAAAAGGCCATCCATATACTTCTGCCTTTATATCAAACTCAATGTTGCATTTTATTAATGACAAAATATGGGGCTAGGGAGATAGCTCAGTAGAATAAGTGCTTCCCAGGTAAGTGCAAGGGCCTGAGTTCAATCCCTGGTTCTGCAAAAAATTGAAAATAAATGACAAAATATGAAATAAGCCCCCATTTATAAATGTGCAAAGTCACTTTCAATTGTTAACTTTTATGTTTTATTAGTTAACACATTTATATATAATTTGCCAAGTCATTAGCATATTTGAAAGTCATGATATTAGGATTTTAATTATACAATATACAATTATATAATATCTGTATAAGGCCCTGAAAATTCTGGAGAACACAAAGTAGGCCTGCCTCACTTCCAGAGATAAATGCCTCTTGAAAGCAAAGCCACTAAGATACAGAGTAGATAACAAATATAATACAGCAAAATACTGAAGATAATCTATAAGCCATAAATCAAGAACTTCTAATAGATATCAAAACATTAAGAATCATTAAATTGTCCCCAGAAGCATGACAACTCTCTGAAATGCAGTAAACTCCCACAGTATTAAGCAGTACATTCATAGAAGTAGAAACCAACAAAATCAACTCTGAGAATTGGGGAATATCCATTCTGCTTTGTTGTTACCTGTTATGTGTTCCTAGGGTAGCCCATCTGGTTGGAGCAGATGCCTAATCCCATCACAGAGAATGGAGCATTCTACTGTTATCTGCCATGGGACCAAGGAGTGAAGTAGTGACCTGCATCTTCAGAAGTGGATTATTGTTCAAGCAAAGCCTGGGATATGAAGGAAGGCTTGGTGCCCTTGGTGTGCCCTCTGAAGGATGTTTCAGAGCATGACTAATACTGTTTCTTACATTGCCGGTGGTGCTGCACGGATGCAGGCATTGGGTAGCATCATTTCAAGGTACATATTAACATACCTTTTTGTCATTCAATAGCTGTGGGAAATAATGAGGTGATTTTGAATGCCAGGTCTGGAATCTCTGGTGAAACATTACAGTTGCATTTCACACAAAGAATCAATATTCCACATAAGCTCATTCTGTTTATGGTAAAATTGCTTTCATGGTTCTCTTGCCTGTCCTAGGTGCTTTTACAAAAATTACTAATATTGACTCCAGAAAAGGATATAAAAACCATTTGCTTATGCATTTTGGCAACAAGATCCTGAAACACTCTGCAGAGGAGTATTAAAGCTTCTATCCTAATTTTTATTGCATTAAAGGTTCAAAAATATATACATATGCACCCTGCAGACTATCAAGAATAGGTATTTATAAAGATTTTATTGATAGTTGTTTAAAATCTAAATAGAACACCTGCAGAGAGATTACCATTTAAACTACATTGAACTTTTCCATTAAGTGTTTTTGTACTTAATATTGTCCTTAAGAGAGACAAAATGAATTTACCAAATTAAAGTGTTCAGAAACATGAAAGATGGCAGTGTTTGTGTTGTTAATACAGCAGGGAGGAGCACTCTTGTACTGGGAGGAATCACTGAAACAACAAGAAGCTTTGAAACTTCAGCGTTCAATACTAAAGTGTCATTTGTCCATGCAAAAATCTTGTTAACCCCTGCTCAGTGACGTTAAATGGCTGAATGAAAACACAATACTTGTCTGTGGCTCCTGGCCTCTTAATGCTTGCAATCTAGTTAGAAAGATCAATATAAATAGTGAACTGTGAATTTTTTTTGCATGGATTAAGATTTAATTTTTTTAGTATGTGTTATTATGAATGAAACAAACATTAATTTTAAGCTATATAAGGTTATAAATTTTACTGACTATAGAGAAAATTTGGAAATCTTTTATTTCTTTGAACTTGTTTTCAAATCTATGAGTATACTGTTTCAACTATATTCATGAGAATTTCTAACCATTTACAGAAAAGGACAACCGAAAATAAAATTATCTTTACTCTAGATTTGCAGACTGAAGACTTCTATGGTGTTTTTTTTTTTTCCTTCTGTATTTTAGGGAAGAGTCCACAGGGTGTTCAGGGTCTCACTAGTAGATTGGACTTGAAGCAATTTTCTTGTTACAGCCTCCCAAGTGTTGGGATTACAAGTAAGTGCCACCATGCTCAGTCTCAATTACCATGCTCAGTCTCAATTGTGCTGGGAGGCAGGGCCAGCACAGCAGCCCTGGGGATTGAACCCCAGGTCCCTGAGCCTGCTTGCAGGAGCTTTAATCCACTGAGCTATTTGGCCGGCCCAAAACTTTTAATTTTTTGTCCATTTTCTGGACTACAACTATGCCTGGTGCAAAAAACATATTATGTGTGACGCTTGACGCTTGTTAACTTCATTTATAATTTTATATATACCAGTAAATAATGACAGCAAACAAAGTATAATAGTGTAGGATTTTCTATGTTAAGAACCCTAATAAAAGTACCTAATAATTCATTTTACTCCTAATCATTTTGCACTAAATTTTTTTTTTAAAAATTAAGCTTGAAGGTAGAAATATGCTTTTGTTTAGCATTGAGTAGTCTCCTATCCTTCAGCATTTTTTTTTTCTGGAAGATCGCTCTTTGCTTGGCACAGCAAGAGCAAAGTAAAAGTGCTACACAGGAAATGGACGATTTTGTTCTACTACCCACAACACAAGTGAAAAACTGAAAGCGCTTCTCTGAGTGGGACGTGAAGGCCGTACAGACAGCTGGCTCGCCTTGGGGTGACTTGCTTTTGGGTTCCCTGGCTCGCTGTGGGCCTGATGTGGCAAACAAAGAAGTGTGGCTGGCAGTGGTGGCTGTGAGGGAGGCAGCACTGTGGGAGGCAGCACTGAGGCAGAAGGAGTCCAAGGGTGACCCAGGCTGGGACAATTTAAGGACCTTGTGAAACCTCAAAATAAAAAAGGGATAGCGATGTTGTTTAGCGTGAAGTCCCCATACTGAAAAAGACGGAGACAAGCACAAGACTACACTAGGCATAAGACACACTGCCTTATGCTAGTGTCCTTGATAATAAAATAGAAGTTCAAAGTGTATGCTGTTATCTCACCTTAAACTTTGTTTCAGGAAGTTATTATTTCAAAAAGCTTGAAGATGATAAATCTATGGATAAAATCTAGAGAGATTAAGTAAATTTGTGAATTCCAAGAGTTAATTATAATTATTTTTAGATCTAAATCCCCTAATTGGCAAGAATGATCCTTACATTTGTAGATTGCAAGGTGAAATTCAGTAATTCTATGTGGTCAAATTTATCTTCAAGAAATGCTTTTGCTTTCATTTCTATTTGGTCATTTTCCTTCTCTTTCTTTTTTCTTTTTTGTATTTAGGCCAGGGTGCACAAGATGTACAAGGTCTCACTGCTTAGATCAGACTCGTAGTGATCCTCCTGTTTGCAGCCTCCCAAGTGCTGGGATTACAGGCAAGTGCCACCACACCCAGTCTAAGGTCATTTTTCTTTGCCTTTCTTTCTTTACAAATTTACATTTTTCTTTGTATATGTTTGAAGTATGCGAGTACATTCATAGTGGAGAGTTAGTACATGTGCATAGCACATCTTCATTTTTTCCCCTCCCTCCACCTCTTTTCTTTTCCAACATCAGATCCATCCTAAAATAGGGCTACAAAGGAAACATTATCTATGCACATCAATTTGTATGTAAATATCCAAGAAAAGAAAATGTTGCTTCAAGTCTCCAAGGAAAACAGGAACAAAATGAAACATTCAGTGCATCTACCTGTGACTTCTTCTTCCCTTTTCTGTTAGGCCCAGCCTGTGCCCGATGTGATGAGGTATTGACATCACAACAGCTGGACTCCTCCTGGAAGCACGTAGGCTTTTCTCCTCAGCGTTTGCCTGTGGTTCTTCGTAATTGCACCTGGTCAGGCTTGTGCGTTAAATTTAGTGTTGCAATTCTTCAGGCTGATCTTCTTTCAAGCTGTCATTAATACTATTTAGGGACCCAGAAACAAAATGTTTATTCATTAGCACCATTTTTGCTTTCAACTAACAAACAGGCAGAATGTCCTTTCATATGTTAGCTCTTTAGATGTAGAACAGCACAAAGGTGAGCTCAAAAAGAATATGGCTTGCTTTGGGTGAAGTATAATGCTTTGAAACCAACATAGGCATTTGACAATTAGACAGGAATAAGATTATCTTAAAGTAATTGTCAATTAATACAAACTTAACTCACATTGATATATCCATAATTTCCTTAATAAGTATACCTCAGTACATACACATTTAAGATCCTATGGAAAATATTGTGTGTGTGTGTGTGTGTGTGTGTGTGTGTGTTGTATATCTCTATGTGTCTGGTGCCTTCTTCAGAGATTTTCATCCAACTGTGGAAACCTTGTTCTGCAGTCCTGACTACCCCCAACTTGTGAAAACTTTGTGTAAAAGGCACTTAATTCTCAGTGTGTGTGTGTGTGTGTGTGTGTGTGTGTTCATAAAGTTATTTCCCTGCCATTTCTTCTAGTACAAAATGAACCCCACAAGGCTTCAAAATTTTTCCACAACACAAGTCACCTTCCTTCTTTCTCTTCCTCAGTTGTTATAAATGGCATGATTGATGGCTAGAATTAGCCCTTGTGTCCTCCAGGGTTGCACTGTAAATCAAAGCCTCCTTGACACGGGACTTTAACAGCAATTTGGACTCTGGCAAACTTAATATAAAGGAACTGAACCTTTCTTGTTATCCACAGTGACTGCTTAGAATGAACTTTCCAATTATTCTTGGCCCAAGTATAGTACATTGCCAACTACCACCTGACACTGGCTCATAACCAATATACTCAGCAATATACTCAGCTATATTGCATCACTGTACAGAAAACTGCATTTCTTTGATTTTCACTCTTAATGAGAGTACAGGGACTATCTTCTTCATGTTTGTTTCTGTTAAAGAGGATCCAAATCTTACTTTGTTTCATATCACATTAGAATTAAAAGAATAATATACTTTCTAAAATTTTACATTAATCAGACAGATTATTATTATGTTTTTTTTTTACCAAGAGTTAGGTCTATCCCTCTGGCCTACCACCCAGCCATGGAACGAGCCAATTATGAGCAGAAACTTCTACAAACTGTGAGCTAAACTAAAGTAACAACTTTGGACAATTGCTAGTTTTGTTGGTAACTGGACTATTAGACTATATTGGGTCATTTTGCTGAGTTCAGGTACCTACAATCTTTGCCCTGGCATCAGTATGAAAAAGTCCTTTAAAGACTTCTCCAAATGCAGCATCTCTAACTACAATAGAACACCCATGTCTGATGAAACAAAACAAAATGGGAGATATACATAAAGGACTGTTTTTTGTGAAAAATAAAATAAGAGTTAGGTCTACTGTTACTTGGAGCAGAGGAGCTTTTAGAAATGATTATTTTTGAAGAGATTTTATAATTTAAATGTTTTAGGAATTATATTCTTCAAATATAAATATATTTACAAATTTTTATGTTGCCTTTCTTTTTTTCATAATTTTATTGATAAATAGTAATGAGACAGCTTCAAATCAAATCGCTAGGACAGTTTCAATAATTAACACACTGCATACTTTCTTCATAGTGGTTAATTGCTGTA
>NDGN011490463.1:0-16577 GCA_002564285.1 Tympanoctomys barrerae | reverse complement strand
GTGCACCACCACACCCAGTCTCAGTGGTGGGCTCAGGGGAAGGGCCTGGGCATCAGGCATAGAAACCCAGTCCCTGCATCGGCCAAAGCAGGCACTTTCGTCCACTGAGCTGTCTGGTCAGCCCTAATTTGAACTCTTTAAAATAAATATTTTTTTAAAGTACAAAATATTATATTCTGTAAGCATATTAAACAGAAAAATTGTAAGTGGTACAGAATTTCACTTAACAAAATAAAACATATTTCACAGTATTTGTTGTAATGCATAATGTTTCTTCCAACTAGTTGGTCATATTACCAGACATTTGCATGCAAAATTGGAAGAAGGAAAAAAATATAAGAAATTAAGATGAGAAAAAGGTCAAAGAATTGAAAAATGGAGACAAAACAAATTAGCATTAGCGGAAGAATCACTACGAGTCCAATCTGTATAGTGAGGCCCTGTAGACTCTGTCCTAAATACATTTAAAAAAATGATATTACTGCGGTTTCATGTTTTTGATTTGTAAACACTTTTCAAATGCTTATAATTAATACTATGCTTTTGCCTTTATTAATGAACTATTTCCCAAAAGAATGATTTTTACTTTGCTTTTGATCATGTGTAATAGCAGTTTCCTTTTCATAACTCTTCATAAAGAATAAAAAATACCCAGGTGAAAAATTTTCCTGGGTACCTGAACACTGAGATGACACCCACATCAAATGGGAGTCTCTTTTTTTTTCTCTCATTGTACCTGTTCATACCTTTTCTCTTATCAAAATTCAGGCCTCCCAAAGCTATTCAATATCATTAGCCAGAAAAAAGTAATGACAAGAAATTAGGAGAATCAGCTAATTAGAGAAAGAGAAGTCTTCCCTCCCTCCGTCTTTCATATACAAGTTCCGTTCCACCTAATTCACCCAAACCCGGAAATGCCCTAGCATACTTTACAGTCAGAGCTGTTTCAGTAGTTCTCAGCTCTCCAAGTACTAAAAACAGCATCCTGGTTTTAGGGACTGCTAATCCTACAAATATTTAAAGCTAGAAATGAATCCCTCTGTGTTTGCAATGCCAGCACCCATCTGTTTGAGATGAGATAGAGGCTCCGTAACTAAACTTAGTGTTCTGTTCCTCAAATAGTGCAGCCAGCATCTCTTCCAGCACCTAGGAGCTGATCCTGTTTAAATTCATGTTACTATCCTCCTGACCAGAGAGAGTCCTGACCATTCATTTCCTGTTACAGATTTTATGACCATTTTCATTAAGCATCAAAATTGCAAAGCTCTAGTGAGAATAGTACTTCTAATTTGAGCAGTTGCCTTTTCTTTGCTCAGTATAAAGTCCTGAAAATTCTGAGGCATCCTCAACAAAGCTGAAGGAAATTGTCTTTTGGATGTGTATGTTGTTTACATAAATAAGTCATGGCTCACAAAGCTTCAAATTATTCACTCTCCAAAGAAATAGCTATCTACATGTACTACTGAAAATTTATGCATTATTTAAGAATACTCATTAGATGAGGCTTAAATGCGGGGACTAAATACTGATTTTTGAAAGGTTCTGTTGATATGACAGAAAAACAGAAATTTGAAGTCCATTCCCTGGGTGTGACTCTGCTGAGTTAGTTATTAGCTATGAGGTATTAGACAAGATTCTTAACCCCTCTGTGTTTCAATCTGTTCATCTGCAAAAAAAATACAAAATCAAAAACAAAAGCAAATGAAATCAAAAGATGTTAGAATGATGTTTAATGCATTTCAGTACTATGTGTCCGCTATCATTATTTGTCATTTGTGTGTTCAACATTTCTTCATCCCAGTAGACCTGGCTCCATCTCACCAGCCCTGTTGTCACTGTACTGGTCCAAGTCACCCTTATCTTGGGCCCACATCACTGCAGTGTCTGGTTTCCTTGATTTGTTCCTTGTTCGCCGGGTCCTCATTATAAACAGAACCAGAGCAATCCTGTAAGAACCCAGTTGGAATTCATGTTGCCTCCCTTCTCAAAACCCTCCAATTATCCTCCACCTTACTAAGAATAAGAGCCCCAGTCCTTACCAGGGTTCCCCTGGCTCCTATCGGGAAGCCACCACTCCACATACATACATGTCTTCCCACCCTGCTCACTTTGTTCCCATCACCTAGGACTCCTGTGTTTCTCAAATAAGCAAGGCATCCTTCTTCATGTCTGTCTGCTGTTCCTCTCCTCTCTATCTGTGACTCATGCTGAGCTACTACGGAGGGAACGCCCCATCTGCCAAGCACACTCAACTGTCATCTGCTTGGTGGAATCTTCCCCCATCATCTCACTGGAAGCCCACCCCCCCCCCACCCTGAGTCAGTTCTCTCCTGACTTAACTTTTCTCCTTAATTCTTTTTTTTTTTTCATCTAACATATATTTTTCCCTAGTTATTTCTTCTTTCCCAAACTTGCTACATGTGTCTAAGCTCCTCAGGGCAGAGATTTCTGTCTATATTGTTAATTCTGTGTTCTCAGTGTCTAAAGCAGAGATTAATACAGTCATTCAGTTATAGACAGAACAAAAGGATAATTGAATAAATAAATATATAGTTAAACAAAAGTATGAATGAAGTGAGAAAGCCCAGAAGGAAATTAGTGAGACATCTACAAGCCAATCCTCTCATGTTTCGGGGTCTCCATCTTGACAAATGGTGTTGGCTGAAATTTAGTGCAAAAGTAATTCTCAAGGGAAAAAATTTCTCACAAAGGATTTCTTTTTTATTTAAAAAAAGGGACTCAGACATGTCATATTGATAGACGCACCTCTTTTTTTTTTTGGCAGAACCAGGGGTTGAACTCAGGCCCTTGCGTTTGCCAGGGAAGCGCTTATTCTACTGAGCTATCTCCCCGGCCCCCGACACACCTCTTTCTTAAAAAATAATTTCAGAGCTGGGGTTGTAGCTCAGTGGTAGAGTACTTGGTTAGCATGCATGAGGCCCTGGGATCAGTCACCAGCACCACAGAAAAAAATAATAAAAACAAAAATACTTCCTATAAATGATTATAGAAAAAATAGGACATAGTAGTCACTACTAAGAGAACAGAATGATGATTATGGGCAAGTTAAGATTCCTGGAAGTTAAGATTCTTCAGTCAAGTTTGAGGAGAACTAGGATATTTGCATAGTCTTGAGGTGTCTTCTCCCAAGATACATACTAATTACAAGAGCAAAAATAGTAATTTCACAGTAGAAATCCTAGCAACTACCACCATCAACTGGTGATGAAGGTTAACATCACCAGTAATAAGACAAATGAGCACCATGTGCCTCTTATTTATTTGTTTGTTTATTTATTTATTGGTGGTACCAGGGATATAGCTCAGGCCCTTGCACTTGCCAGGCACTTCCACTGAGCTGTCTCCCTGGCCCTATGCCTCATATTTTAAATTGAAGAAGGCATATCATTTCTGGGATTGTCTTTCCAAAAGCCCATGATTTTATGAGAAGATAACAGATAAACCAAAATTAGGAGACATTCTACAAAACACTTAACTATTATTCTTCAAAAACTTCAAGGTCATTAAAAAAAGGACTGATGAACAGTCAGAGATTGTGAGAGACTGCAGAGAAGTTAAAGCTTCATGTAACAGAACATGTTAGTGGATCCTAGAACAGAAAAGCAGCATGAGTTTCATAATTTAGTTAACAGTGCATATCAAATGTTAATTGCTTAGTTTGGATAAATGTACCATGGTTATATAAAATATTAACTATACAGTAAACGTGGGCTTATGGAAAATTTTTATACTATTTTTGCAGTTTCTGCAAGTGTAAAACCATTTCAACGTTGTAAAGAGCTCTCAACATAACCGATGCTGTGCTTGTGCTGCTCTTTGCTTACTCGCCACACGATCGTCTCACCTTGTCTATTGCTGTCACTGGCTGCCCTGCTCTGTGTCTCCTCATCACAGGTTCCCTGGGCCTCCTGGGACTTCCATGCAAATTTAAGCTAGCAAATGTCTGGAGACTGTCCAGAGTCTAATGCCTTCTTATTTGATGAAAGATATGCTGACTACGGAACATAAATAATGTTTCCAAAAATCATTGAGGTAATGATTTATGGTGCAAGAGTTTACTGTCAAAGTCGTAGGGGGAGAAGGATGTTAGAGGCACAGAACACATATCTGTGTGTGCCCAGGTCCTAAACCACTTGTTTTGGAGCCCAGGAAACAAAGTGGAGAACCAAATCATGTAGAGGTATACTCCCCCTTGTTGGTATCTATGCCCAGTTCACACAGAACTGATGGACTGTAAGGACTTGGAGCACCTGGACACTTTTGTCACTAGGGTTAGCACCCAGGTCAGGAACATATCTTTCACAGGAGCATGAGGGCAGCCACCACAGTAGAGAGTGTTGCTTAGGTAACTTTGGTGTAGTGAGCTATGGGGGGTGAGGGACTCTACAACAAGATCATGAAAATTCTGTTTCCAAGAGTATTTGAGATACCCTCTACACTCAGGGAAACCAAGAGGGAAGCTTCTGAGGGAGGTCTGTATGGCCCAATAGATATCAACACTAGCACCAATATGACAGTATTTTTCCTCATTAGCTGGGCAAATCTAGCTTCTATTTGCATGTGACAAGAAGAATAATGAACAATAAATGCATACAGAATTAGAACTACACATGAGGAATTAGAAAAATGTTCAGGAGAGGAAAGCCAGGGAAGCCCTGCTGCAGCCAGTGAGCTGGTGCAGAATCTGGCAGAGCCTCGAGGCTGACACCAGGCCAACCGAGCACATGAGGGCATCACAGCCTTTGCCTACTGGTGTCCTGGGCTCCATAATTCTTTGTGGTGGACGTTATGCAGTAGTGAGCAGTGCCTTTGGCTTTGACCCATAGTTGTCAGTAACACAGCTCCCTCCTTAGCTGGGAAAAAACCAAAACTACCTCTGCATATTGCCAAATATTACATGGACAGAGACAATCCCTTCTAGGTGCAAATCACTGTGGTAGGGAGACAAGGTAGAAAAAATAATTATAATAAATGAATGTAGCAAAAATTAACATAGATATTTAGGAAACAATAATTAATATAACATCACTTATGGTGCTACACTTAAACTAAGAAGAAATAGAAGAGTATTGTTGGGCCAGAAGCCACTCACAACAATTCTTCAGTGGCTGTCTGTACTACATTGTTACTGACCAGGAGGTTCAGATGACTTTTATAGGCAGAAAGACAGACAATCTTTCCCATTGACTAGCGATGGTCTCAGACCAATGGGAGGTGCAGGCAAGAGCCCAGTGGGTGGTTGGGGTTTGAGTTCCTCTCTCCAGGTTCCCTCCCTAGAGGCTGATGACTGACTTCCCTGGGTCTACAGTACCTTCTAGGGACTCCTATTCTTTGGTGTGACTCTTGTTAGGTCCTGGCTGCACCACTCCTTCCACAGACCTCTCTTAAGACCATAGCTGGTGAGAATTTGAGAAGCTGCTAGCTAGCCCTACTTGTGTCTCACTAGGCTCTTGTTGTTTTGTTTGGGGATTTTTTTTTTTTACTCTGCAAATCTCTTTTCTATAATTCGTTTATTAGTTTCTCTTCAGTTTTTCTCTCTTCAAAATGCCCTCTGAGTATGCCATGTGCTCCTGCCGGAAGGCTCACATGCAAAACACACTGTAGACTTTGTCTTAGAGTTGATGAGTTGATGAGAAGGCACTCAATATTTTAAGCATAAGAATAAGAAGGTTAGTTCACCATTTAATATATTTTGCAAATAATTATAGACAGGTAGATCTCAGGGGCAAAAATTTGACTCAGAAAAAAGAACAAGGAAGATTTAGCAATAATAATGATCAAGTACTGATGATCTAACAAGAGCAAAGGAGTGTGTAGAGTGGATAATAGACTTGATGAGTATGAAGGGCTTAATGTCTATATAGTTACTGGCTGTTGATATGATACAGGTGTCCAAGGAGAGGAAGGGCTGAAGGGCGGAGGGGGTACCTCGGGCTTCCATGGCAGACTGGCTGATCGTGTTTCTGAGCAACAGCAGAAGAGCTGCAAACTTCAAATGCAAGAGCAGACTCAGATTTACAGGGGGGGATAATGAGCCCATCATAAGTGGGTGAGTCTGAGAACACCCATGGAGAGCCGCTCAGGCATACCCAAAGCAGAAGCCAGGAAGGGCTCTGAACAGTAGCTGTCGGTTTGGAATCATCAAATGCAAATGATAATTAAAATCTGAGGAATAATGTAGAGAAACACTGGCATTTAAAGAATGAGCAGAAAAATGGCTATGAAGAAAACAGAACAGCGTGTTATACCTCAGTGATACAGCAATTTCCTACCCTGTATGAGGTCCTGGGTTTGAGCCCAAGTATAGCAAATAAATAAATAAATAAATAAATAAAGAAGACAAATTCTAAAAGCAATGAAAGTGTTATAGTTTGTCTAAATGCCTCCCCAAAGCCTCAGGCAGGCATGGGGGGACAGGCCTTTTCAGAGGTAGCTGAATCTAGAGTTGGTGACTGGTTTGCAGTGCAATGCTGGGATTAAGACTAACTGATTGCTGGATTAGTACACTGATTGGGCTGGCACCACTCTAATCCCAGAGGTCTGGATAAAATAAAAAGGGCAGACTTCCCGGCAAGTGCAAGGTCCTGAGTTCAAAACCTGGCACTAGATAAACAAATAAGGCAGAAGGAGACCTGTTTTCCCTGTTTTGTTCTTGCTGCTTTTGCTGTCTTCTGTCACCAAGAACAGCTGTCCCCTGCCATGTGCGGCCTGCTTCAGAGCCAGCTGAGTAGGGACTGAAGCCTCCATAGACTATGAACTGCACAAGCCTTTCCCTCTTTAACTCTGGAGTTAGAGGATGGCTGACGATGCAAAAGGACACCCTAACGACTATGCCTAACTGAAAACTCAAGGGAGTGAGCAGAGGAGGAAAGAAAAGATCTAGACTATTCCTGAAACCATGTCAAATAATCACAGTAGGCTACTATAACTCCACTTAGGGACTTAAAGTAACTTGCACCTTTTTCATAGACTTGTTATAAGCATCAATTGTCTGCTGCATAGTTATACAATCTAGACAGCAAACAGTGAATGTCAACTTTTACAACTTAATAAGAGCCTGCAAGCAGCTTCAGGGGCCAGGGTTCAATGCCCCGGGCCTGTGGTGCTGGCCCCACCTTGGGGGGGGGCACTCTGAGATGGCAATTGAGACTGGGCATGGTGGTGCGCACCTGTAATCCCAGCTCGTGGGAGGCTATAAACAGGCAGATTACTACGAGTCTGATCTAGTAGTGAGACCCTGAACACCCTGTAGACTCTTCCCTAAAATACAAAATAAATAAATAAATAAATAAATAAAACTTAATAAGAACTTGTATGGCTCTTACTGTCACTTAGATTAGATTGAAAAAGCCAAAGCAATGAAATTCTGTATTACTTTGACAAAATAAGCGGTCAAATTAATCCACTATTTCATAGGCTACAGAATTTTAAGTACAGTTTGAGTATCACTCAGTGAAAAACTACTTGACAGCCTCTGGAACTGAGAGATATATTGTCACACATAAAATTGTGACTTTTTGTGGTAAAGTAATAAGGCATGGTGTTACATTTTGCATTATATCTACTACAGGCTAATAGGACAAAGGCATGCCTTTGGTACTATTGGAAAGTGCCTGAGTCTTTAGGAAGTAGGGCCTATGTGGAAGAAGGTGGGTCAGTGGAAGTACACCCTTGAAGGTGACATGAAGACTCTGATCCTTCCTGTCTTTCTACCTACTGGCCATCACGAGGTGAGCAGTTTCCTCTGTCACAAGCTCCTGGCCAGACTGTACTGCCTCAACATCACTCAAAGGCAGCAAGGTCAGGAGACCACATGGGGACCTAAGTCCATGAGAATGAGCCAAAATACATCCTTCCTCTTCACAAGCTGACTGTCCTTGAGTGTATTGTCACAGCAATGGGAAGCAGGACACATGGCCAGCTGTGACTTTGTTGGCAGATGTAACTAATGGCTGTAATTTTTCAAGACTCTTAAATACATTATGGATCATGAAATACCACTGTCAATATTCATAGGACTGATAATATTTATGCACATGTTTGGGCTACTTACCTTTTGATGTAAACCCAACTGGCACATATCTTCCTTGGATACACAGGGCTTTCCATCTGTCTTCCTTGAAGGTAAGCAAATGAGTAAATCCCAAGTGTCCAAATTACCTAAAAGCAAAAGAACATTGGAAAACAGATTATCTTTATCAGATATTTTAAATCACAATTTAGTTCCTTGGATTAAAAAATTAATTATCCTAAAACATGATAGTTATTAGTTAATAGTCAATAGTTAATAGTTATTATTTATTTATTATAAATAAATAATATATATATTATTTATTTATTTATTGTGGCCAACTCAACCCACCCTGGGAGCCAGGCTGGCCAGCACGTCGTGCTAGGGGATCAGGGGATCGAACTGCAGTCCCTGCACTTTGACTAAGCTTGCCTAAGCAGGCACTTTAGGCCACTGAACTGTCCTGCCAGCCCTATTCTGAATATATGTAAAAGATAAAAACTAATACTCAAAGTAATTAACATTCAATCTGTTTAATTTAAGAGGCTACCACTTTATACTTATTATTGTACTTTAGGGAAAGTTCTGAGAAGAACTGAAAGTTCTCAATTTTCTGAGAAGATATTATAGAAGAGCATTTAAAAGATTATAATTAGAGTGCATTAAGTCACTAATATCATTATAAAGTCTTCTCTGGAGAGTGGAAGGAAAGGTTGTGCTGTCTCTTCCTTTAAAGAGGAAGAAGTTATAACATCAAATAATGATGAAAACTTACATTTTTTTCCTGAGCATATGTATTACTAATATTTTTAGAGTTTGCAAATCTAATATACTTTAGAAGTCTTCTTTCTTATTCCAAGAAAGTTACAGTAGATAAAAAATAAAATGAAATGAAATAAAAAAGACAAGCTTTGTGTAAAAGGGACTTATACTGTCATTATAGAGAGCAGAAGTGAGTTCAAATTAGAGTATAACCCAGAGTGAAGCAATTGTTATTTCAGCTATTTTATCAAGGGAAAGGCTTTTTGTCAAAAAATCATAGCAACCTGACAAGTAATCTCAAGTGAGGTCATTCTTACATAGTACCTGAATTTTATTTATTTATTTATTTATTTATTTATTTATTTATTTATTTATTTATTTTGGTAACTGGGGATTGAACTCAGGACCTAGCGCTTGCCAGGCAGGTATTTATGCCATTGAGCTATCTCCCTGGCCCAACACCTGAACATTTTTAAGTGAATGTTTACATGTATTAATGGCTTTATTTTCTCTTGTTCATATGCATAATGGATATATATATATATATATATATATATATATGCCTTGTATGTAATTGAGATTTTAAAACATTTATTGAATGAAAGAATAAAAAGACCCTAATAGAGCCGGGCAGATAGCTCAGCAGTCTAAGCACCTGCCTGGCAAGCACAAGAAAACCCAGATTCAATCCCCCATACCACATTTTAAGCCGGCCCCACACCGAGCCAGCCACTGAAACCGGGAGTGGTGGTGCAAACCTGTAAGCTCAGTACTGGGGCAGCTGAGACAGAAGGATTACTATGAGTTTGAGCTGCATAGCAAGTCTCTGTACCAAATAAATAAATAAATAAATAAATAAATAAATAAATAAAAACTTTTAAAGACCCTAATAGAATAGTACACACTATACTTCATGTAGTCAAAAAATGAAGAAAAGATATACTTATTGTTTAATATTATAGATGATATAGAAATAGGTATTTCAAAAATATCCAAAGGTAGGGTGTGAAGAGGCAATAGGCAATTTATGTAATGCACTGACATGCCTAGGAAAGCTTTCTCATTTTGAAATTCAATTATAAAAGAAAATTTCTGTACACATTGCCTCTTTTTTTAATCTATCTTGAGGGAAATTCTCTTTGAATTACTAATTTAGGCAAGGCATCACCATTAGGTGCTTCTAAAAAGCTTAGGAAATAATCACGCTCTCTAAATTTCTCTCTTCTAAAATTTCCCAAAATTCTTAATTGAAAAGCAAGGTGCTCCCAAAGAAAGGCATTACAAAAGATAGGATGAATAAAAACAAAAAATCTATAACAATTAGGAATAAAATTTTACTGTGCACCAATAAAGTGCTTTTCAGTTTGACAAGGTCTGGAGCTTTAATCTTCCTCTTGCTAGAAGAAAATCTTCTTCCAGCAAACATAAGGATTCAGAAAATTGCAGTCAAGATTTTGTCTTAGAACTTCTGTGTTGCCTGAGGTATCCCAAGAAAACAACAAAATAGTTCAAAAGGGCAGAGAAAGGAAGCAGGATGTGGGGCTGAGTGCAGTCTCATTTGTGTGAGAGCAGTAGGGACATAGGACATGAAGGCCAACCCTGCTCCATGCAGCCTCACTTTGAAAACAACTTCAGGTCTAACCCCATGGCTAAAACCATGTGAGTACAATTGATGATGCTAATGATTTACTTTAAATGTGAGCTTGTTTTTTTTTTTTTTAGCTATTTAAAACATTTTATTCAGAGAGAAACACAAAGACTGCCTTTATTCTATATTGTTTCTAGCCCAAGGAATACTAAAATCCTAGAAGAAACCTCCTGTCATAAGATTCCCAACTAAATATTTTGATAAGATAAGGGCATCCCAAGAGAGAGGTTTCAAATTAAGGGTTGCATTGTTTGGGTATTTAAAAGGTATATTTTATTTTCCTCCAAGTTTTGGGCATACCTCCCTTCACATAATCTAAAGTTGACAGGAAGAAATATATATTTAATCCATAAATGTTTAAAACAAGATTACATGTGTAAGCAATTCAAAGCATTAAAATTACTGGGGACCTCTAGTGAAAAACACCTTGTTTTAGAAATATATAAGACACAGCAAAAGAAGTGCAGACAGTGACTGCCCTTCGCAATCTTTATGAGGAGCCTAAAACATTAAAAAGAATTTAAGATAACTAACAAAGCATCATACAGTTTCTTGATTGTATGATTCATAAGCTTGACCTCTGACCCCTCAAAAAATGATTAATATATGAAGTTAAAATTTAATAATTCAAAAATACTCTCTATAGAGATAATGCTGTCCCTTAAGTTTCACCTTAAAATGAAGTAAAGGATAGTAAAAATTTCAAAATATACCTTCTTAAGCTTCTTCCCTAATTCTTACTACTACATTCTGGAAAACTCTAATTGTTTCAACTCAGAATTCCTTTTACACTCACTGAATTCTAGCTCAAGCTCTCAAACCTTTATTTACTAGTTAAGCATTTAGTAGATCTTTCCACTTTTGGCACATTTTCATCTCAGCAATTAAGTGAAGCTAATATTATATCTTAGCTGAAGGCATGAACGTCTTGCAGGCTAGTGCTCAGGACCTGCAGCAGAAATTGTAAGCTGGAGAACATGGGTTAGTCCAGCCCTCAGATGGGCTGCATTTGCCCTGAGTAGTGTTAGTTTTGGTTTTGTATTTGAAGTATTTTTCAAATGGAAGTATCAGTACAATTCACATAAAACCCCAGATGTCAGCCTTCACTTCAAAGCTTGGCAACTCTTGAAACAATGGACCTGCATGAGCTTGCAAAGGCTAACGCCGGCCTCGCACAGGGTCTCCCTGGCCTTCACTCCACGGTCGCTCTGCATCTAGCAGCAGTGAACTGTCTTTGACCTAGTGAGAAATACTGCTGTATTAATTTTCCATGAATTGATTATTTGGCAAATTGATATTTCATGTTTTAGCTTTTAATGAACTGATTTGTTCATTAGCTAAATTGATTTCATTGACATAAATTCTGGAAAATTGATACTTGGTAATTTGGTGGAAGAAAGATGGACATACCCTTTTGATCTCTAGATTTGGCATGCTTTTTCTCAAGGTTGAAGATGGTTACTTTAACTTCAAATCCATTTCATTGGCTGTGTTAAGGGTATCAAAAATGGGAGCATGGCCCCTCAGAGTCTTTTTCCTCTTAGAACTTGAGAGAATCAAAGGGTGGTGTGTGGCTGCCTCCTTTGCCGTGTCCCTGCCTCAGAGTGGAGTGCTAATGTGGCCTATGAGGCACTGCTGTGTGGCTGGACCTCCTCCTTCACCTTCATGACCTCTACCCACGTGAGCTTAGCTCAGGGATGCTGCTGCTACAGTAGGAAATGGCATTGGATAGATTCTTCTAGAATTTTATTTTTTTGTATCAGGGATTGAACTCAGGACCTTGCACTTGCCGGGCAGGTGTTGTGCCACTAAGTTACAAGAATTTAAGAAATATTCTGTTCTAGTGTTTCTCTTGGTTTCTTCTGTCTCTTGAAAACTGGCATTGGAGTGAAAAATGAGCTGAGATGCCAAAGTTGGTTTCGGGAAGTGATGCATTGAGTGTTGGGAAAAGATTTCGAATACTGGAAGTCTAGGTTTCAAAGCTATATTCTTGGCACTATTAGTACATCAAAACACAGATAGGTAACAGGGAAACAGCTTATTGATGCCCACTTATATTCAATTCTGCAGGACTTCCAATAGCCCAGAGGTGCAGAAACAGCAATGGCACATAGTTTACAAGGAGGGAAAATGAGACAGACATAAGAAAAGAATTATCTAGCTTTGGTGTCTTTTAGTTATTGTCTCCTTCGTCTGTTTTCTTTTGAGCACTTGAGGGAAAAGATGACCCGAAAAGCTGCAACTCAAGGATTTGTGGGCCTTCACACACCATTTCAGTCCTACATTATTAGCAGTCCTGCTGGGAAATGAAGCTAAATCTTCCTCCGCCAAAGGAACTAGTACTGAACTCCAGTGGACTCAGAAACTGTGTGTGTTAACTTGGCCTCCACCTACTGCGAAATGAAATCCCTAAAATTTACTAGTCATTTTGCCCTGATAGTATTCCTTTACCTGTCACAAAGAAACTAGAACTCCCTGTTAGACTAGCCACAATCTTAAACAGAGGGGTCAAAGGGCACAGTGTTAAGGAAAACAGGATGTAGTTGTTCCGAGCTCCATCTCAAAATTACAAAAACATGAGCATTTTACAGGCATCACCCCTAAGACCATACAACAAAACTGCTGGTAACATCAATCAGCGGACCTCCACTGTGCCTGCCCTGGAAAAAAGGAAGACTCTAATTTTAGGACACGAGGCAAGGTCCAGGTTCATTAATTCAGATACAAGATGGCACTGACCCAGCTTAGGTTATTTTCCCTCTATGTTCACAGAAACCACCTAAGATCTCACTGTTAAAAGTAAAAGCTATTTTTTAAAAGAGACGTTTGCTGGTTTTTGTTTGTTTGGGTTTTTTTTTTTTTTAATCATGTATCAGTTCTCAGGAGCGAGTCTTCCCTTAGAATATTTCCAATCTCCCACAGGCAGGCTGCCATGAAAAGCAAGCAATTGTTTCCTGACTCACAGATGCCCTCTTCATTGATAAGGTCCATGGGATCAGTAATTTAATTCCAGAGAACTCCGCGATAGCAGAATTCATGCCAACACCATTCATATAAACACTGTATTCTCAAAGGATAAGAACTTGCTCACACTGTACAAAACTCTAAGAATATTAAGTCTATTCTTGTTCATTTTTCTCCATCGCATTTTCCCTTGCCTGACAGGTCATCATTTATTATCTGTCTTCCTGCATGAGCTTTATGAGGTCAGAGACTATGTCTGTTTTGTTCATTGTCAGAGTCTCAGAACCAACAATAATGGCTGGAGTGTAGGAAGTGCTCGCTACATGTCTGTATGCATAAATGAGAAAAAAAATTTATGTAAGCAGCAGTCCAATAAATAGAATTTAGCCAAAAGCCAATCTATTAAAATGCTATCATAAAAATAGAAGAACATTGACAAAATCATGACTTTTTAAAAAGAAGGATGTTAATAGGCATTTTGGGTGTTAGCTAGTAAGGATCAGAGAGGAAGAGCAAAGAAAGGGAAAAAGAATTTATTCAATGTATTTAAGGACATAATTCAATGTCCTTAAAGGAATATCAAAAATACACACCAAATTTGCTCAGTGTTTTAAGTATAAGGAATTCTTGTATGAACACTAAACTTTTTTTTTTTAATGTATTGGGTACAGGGTCTTACTGTGCAGCTTCGACTCCAGTGATCCTCCTCTCTCAGCCTCCCCAGTGCTGGGATTTCAGGCATGCACTCCATGCCAGGTCTCAGTGACCAGCTCAGCATGCCAGGGGCGGGGGCAGTGCGGCCTCTAATGCCAGGGATTGAATCCGGGTCCCTGCAATTGCCTAAGCAGGAACTTAGTCCACTGAGCTAGCTCGCCTGACCCATGCTAAACTTGTGATTAAGGCAAAACAGATGTATAAAGTGTGGTTGGGAAAACAAACTTGTCCGGGAAATTCCAGGACACAGATTTCTAAGTTGAAACTCATTTACTTTATTATCCACAGTAAAAGACTATCGTAATCTATACAGACTCAATGAAAGTTTTTCTAAAACCTGTTTTCTTTAAGGAGAAAGTCTGGTGATATTTAATTTGGTTTGCAGGGTTATTATGTAATTTTTGTTGTTGATTTTGTTCTTTTGCTGTGATGAGGATCCAACCAGGGCCTTGTGCATGACAGGCATGTGCTCCACCACTGCTGTGCACCATTAGCTTTAAGGGGTTTAAGTTTTCAATAGTTCATAATATTCCTTTGTAATAAATAAGGATGAAGGCCAGCCAGATAGCTCAGCAGATTAAAGCACCCGCTTAGGCAGACTCAGTGGCCAGGAGTTCAATCCCCTGGCCTGCCATGCCTGCCTCAGCCCTGAAGCATACTGAAATAGCAATTGAGACTGAGCATGGTGGTGCTTGCCTATAATCCCAGAACTTGGGAGGTTGTAAACAGGAGGATCACTACGAGTCTGATCTATATAGTGAGACCTTGTACACCTTGTCCTAAAGTACAAAAATAAATAAATAAACAAGTAAATAAAATAATAAATCAATAAGGGTGTTTCATGTGTATTACACTTCTTTTCATGGCTAGATTATAAAACTCTTGCTGAATGACAAAGTCTTACTTTCTCTGTATTCATCTTCTACTGTGATTAAAGATAGCATTGTTTTCATGAATGCACTGCTAACTCATTGTTCATGAATTAGGAGCTATGTTTAACACCACCATGAGATTTCTTGGGTGTAAATTTTCTTTTGAAAGTTCTTCAGTCTTGTTTTAAATTTCTCAAGCTGCTTTAAATAGGTTTACTAGTCCATACTCTTAATGTGATCGAGCTACAAAATCCTAGCATACCAGACATAATTAATTGTATCTGGGGCTCATCCTTATAGACAGGAAACAGTCACCTTACTATTTTTGTTTTGTTTTTGTTTTGGGTACTGAGTCTCTTTGTGTGGTTCAGTTTGACCTTGAACTCACAATATAGTACAGGGTAGCCTCGAACTCTGGAGATCCTCCTACCTTCTCCTCCAGAATACTGGAATTACAGGCATGGAGTACCATGTTAAGCTCATCTTACTGTTCTTAACGTCAATTACAGTGAACTCAGCACATGGTTATTGGATTGATAATTTCAATTGTCAGAGTTAACTTTATCTTATATACAGAACCTCAAGAGTCTCAACAAATTATATAACTTAGTCCACAAGTTTAGTTAAGTCTTCAGCCCAAGAGTCTGATCGTGAGTGCTGGCCCCGGCCCCTGGTCCATTTGGAGCTGACAATGAAAATTCTGTGTTCCATTCCAAACTGTGCTCTTTCTGGAGCTCTGGGACTTGGACTTCTCTGTCCTACTGTGTCTGTCTTCTTTCTGCAGTTGGAGAGGTTGTAAGAGTCACCGAGATATTTCTGCAAAGAGTTTGAGCTTTTGAATATTGCTCTAATCACCCAAAGATTCCTGCTCCAAAGAATTTGCTATTAAGAAGAGCATGAAAAGAAATAGATTCTTCACAGATATAAATTCTTTAAAAATGTCTTCACTAAAGAGCTTGCCAAAGTTTTCCCCTAGGTCTTTAAAAAATAATATTCAGAAGATCTTTTCACCATGTATTTATTCTCCTTTTCAAATGCAACTGTTAGCATGTATGTGCGTGTCAACTTTCACTGCTTTGAAGACTATCATCTGCCTTGGAGAACTCTTTCAATAACATACTTTACCAGATTTTCAAATGTCAGAATGCTTTCCAGCATTAAAAAACAAACCAAAACGAAAACAAAAAACTTTAAAAGAAATTAACCCTTCAATATTTTTAAAGTAATCAGAGTATACTTGGTGGCCTTTAATTTAATTCTCTAATAAAAGGAACCAGGACCTTAGGAAAATGATCCAAAGCCCAGGTCAGGAAATAAACAGGGTGAACCTAGAGCATCATTGTGCCAGGAGGTAGGAAGCTGTCCAAAAACAGATATTCATGAGGATAAGGGAAAGAGACAGTGGTAGCAATACTCAAAGTGAGAACAATTGAGCAACAAAACAAGTAAAATTATATGGATCGTGACCTAAAGTATAAAATAAATACCCATGAAGCCATACTGATACAGACAAATACTGAATAATCACAGAGAGCACATTGGCCAAGCAATGGCCGTGACTCATCCACATGGCTGACACTGACAA
>NDGN011490462.1:0-10363 GCA_002564285.1 Tympanoctomys barrerae | reverse complement strand
ATTTGCTCTCTGTGACAACCTGAGAGAATGTTTTCTCTCCATGTGACTCTCCTTAGGCATATTCTACATCATCGATCACTATCCTCTGTGGCCCCATAATCTTCTTGATCAGAAAATTTGGGAGACAACTGAGGTACAGGATGTTACAATATAGGTTCTCCTATGTCCTGAGTCCTCAAGGGCCTTGAAGGGCTAGGGCCTAAATGTTGGCTGTCCTTTCAGTCCTTCTTTTTCTCTGATTTTTGGTCTGCAAATAGGCTGTTAACCCTCCAGAAGAGAAGCTTATTGTTACCCTACAACATATGCAGTTGGGTTTAACCTAACTATCTGTCTGACTATCAAACATCTTAGGCATAACATGTGGATTTTTCTTCTTGATGCAACCTTTTTGGAATAAGGATTTTTTTTTTTGCTCTGAATGCCTTCAGGATAGATTTGGCTGGCTGGAGTGTTGTGGGGATTGAACTATAGCAACCTGAGGCTGACAGCTTTGTGGAAGCAGCCACTTAAAGAACTGAGCTAGGTCCAGGCCGCCTATGCAACCCTTTTGTAATTAAGTGATGTTCTTCTTTATTCTAAGAAATTTTTAAAAATAAATAAATAAAGAGGGCTGGGGAGATGATTCAGTAGAATAAGTGCTTCCCTGGCAAGTGTAAGGGCCTGAGTTTAATCCCCAGTTCTGCCAAAAAAGTAAAAAATAAAAAGAAATTTTACTTGTTCTGAAGCTTATGTGGAATACTAGTAGAGCCACTGTGTCTTCCTTGACTAGCATTGGCATGCTATAGATTTTCTCATCTTTTTATTTTTAACATACTTGTATCTTTTTTATTTAAAGTGCTTTCTTTTAGACCACATTTAGTTCTGTCTCTATTTTTCATCAAGGCTGATGATATTTGTGTTTTAGTTAATATGCAAAGACCATATACATTTTGTTTACTTATTGAAGAAGTTATCTTTAAGTCTACCAATTTATTATTTATTCTCTGCCTTTTTGTTTCTTATTCATTTCTTCTGCCTTTTCTGCTCTCTTTGGGATTACTTAAATAATTTTTATATTCTGTTTTCATTTATGTATTGTCTTTTTTGCTATATTTCTATGCAATCTTTAGCAGTTACTTTGGGAATCACAAATATTGATACTTAACTCTAAATCTCTATACAATTGACATTTTTACAGCATAAACTAGGGCATAAACATTACAACTACACAGGTAGTTTTACTCTTTCTACCTTTAAAATATACTTGTCATATATAATATAAGTACATAGGTTGAAAACACATCAGGCCTTTTCTTGATAATCATGCATATTTTAAAGAACTTTAGGGAAGGAAAACAAACGACTCCACTTACCCAAACATTTTCTATTTCTACTGTTCTTTCTTTGTTCCTGAAATTTCAAGTTTCCTGCTGGCACCATTTCCCTTTAGCCTGACCCCTGAGCACTAGCTGGCTAGAAGGGCCCGGGCAAGCTGCTTCATATATTTATGGTTTGACTGCTATATCTAGGTCTTTCTTGACCAAAATCCTTCACAAGACCTCTCCTTCCACCTTAATGCTCTAAACCCAGCATTCAGGGCCTCCAGAGTCTGATCGTCTTTTTTTAATCCCATCTACTATAGTTCCCCATAGTGCCACCCAGTGAACGAGGGTCCCTGTGGAGGTTAGGGTCTTGTGGAGGTCCTGGGGGTGAAGCAGGACCTACCTCTCATGAATCTCTTGGCACTAGGTTACAAATGCAGGTTCCCATGAGGCCCTAGGATGGTCACATTCTTGATGAGGAACCTGCACTCCCAAACTCGCTAAATGATTCAGATGTAACCTGAAGTGTTTATAGTGTCCTCTCCCCCACGCACCAGCAGTAGTGGAAGGATGGGGCAGCTCCTGGAGGAAGAACACAGGCTGAAAGAATGCTTTGCAGAGGGATGGAGACTTGAGAAATCCAAACAATGAGGTACTGAAGGAGAGGGAGAAATGCAAGTGAGAGGAAAGTGACTGAAGGTGCAGGTGTGCAGAGCAGTGAGGATGTGAGGAAGGCACACCAGGAGGGAGGTGTAATTCCTGAGGCTGGAGGGAAGCAGGGAGGACAGAAAGGGGCCCTGAGGAGGCTCAAAGTAAACACGAGACTCTTCCTCTCTGGTGGCGTCAGGCTGTAGTCAGAGTTAGTGGAGGAGACTTTCTCAGGCTAAGGAACAGGAAGCTGAATTGGTGGCCAGAGGAATTCAGAATTGCCCTGAGGTGGGTGGCAAATAGGCCCAATTAGAGGGAAAAAGAGAACCTGAGGAAAAAACAGAGGCTAGTGGCTGAAACTTTTGAAGTGAGGGCTATGGCTTGAGGCCTGGACTGAGACAGACAGACAACAAGGCAAAAAGAAAAATGGGAAGACAGGTGCCAGGCTGAGGAAGAATGTGCTGTGACTAGAGTGGGAGGTGAGAGTGGGCTCTGGTACGGAACCTACCACCATCTTGCCAAGTGATTTTGAACAAGTCATATGACTCTCTGGCTTGAGTTATTTTATTCTTTAAACAGGACACAGACATACGTCACCTCTGTGGAAATCAGATGAGAAAGTGGATGGAAAATTTAAAAATTGGCATAGAGACGTGAAGTTCATAGCTGCTACTGCTGTTATTACCACTCCAAGAATTCTAATGTTAGCTAGCTCTTAAGGGCTTTGTCCATGTGAAACAGGCGTCTCATCATCGTAGGGCACAGAGAAGACACCTTGCTGTTGTGTCCCATGACCCATTCTTCCTGGTGACCATGATCCATTCAAACACAGTCTTCCTGAGGCAGGATTATACTGTGATGAGATTTAAGAGTGCTTGTCAGAATTGAGCAGGATTTTTATAGAACCAATTGGGGGAAATGTGCCGCAGAAACACTGGAGATTAATACCTCTGCGTCAGTGGTGGGCTTTCAATAAATGACATGTTTTTTCTGATTATTGTTTTATAATACCTTGCACGCTCCCCCATTACCATTCCATTTTATGACAATGCTAATATGCAGATGTTACTTTAATCTGTTTTTTAATTTATCTCGGCTATCCCACAAGTACATTTTCAAGTGACTCGTTTATTTAGTAGCACCTCATTTATTTTAAAAGTATTTTCTTTATCACTGTGAAAGTGCTAATGACATTTTTACATGACTTCTTTCACATTTCCAAGGTCAAGCCATACCCGGGAGGATCTGCCGCTCTCCTTCTTGGGACTGAGCTAGCATTCCTCAAACCTGCACTCGCCATAGGCTGCAGGGCGCCTGCCTCCTGAGCCTCCTTGCTAGAAGTGCAAATGCAGGGACACAGCCAGGACAAACATTGGATGAGAACCACCTAGTCAGGCCCTTCAAACATCTTTGCAGTAAAGTTGACTCTGTCTTTAAGCCCATTTCTGTCTCTGAGGGTGCTCATTATGAAGCTGAATTGGCACTATGGTACTGGCCTGTGTCTAGGATCAGAGAGTATGTGGCACATCTCCTCCTAAGGGGACCTAGAGATCAGTTTTGCCAAGGCCACTTAACCCTCTTCCTAGCCTGTATCACTTCTGGCTCTAGTTCTTTCTTCAGCTCCAAGATGTCATTTTCAATAGTAGCTGGACACCAACCCATAGCTCTTGGATGGCTCAAGTCAGAGTCTAAACATGCAGTAATCAGTTTTCACCCTATAAGGCCCCTGGCCCTTTGACGACTGTCTTAGTTTATTTGCTCTACTATAACAGAACAACAATGACTGAATCATTTAAAATGAATATAAATGTTTTGGATTATGATTCTGGAGGCTGAGAAGTCAATACTGAGGGGTTGGTATCTGGTAAGGCAATTCATGATTTATCAGCCCATGTGGGAGGCAGACAAGACGGGGTTGTTGTGCATGAAACTCTTTGAGTTTCTCTGTTAACTTAAGTGGTAGCTACTATCCCCAGCCACTGCCAATAGTCCAGAGAGAAGAGCACGCACAGGGGATCCACTTGCAGAGGATTCCTTTGTGGCACCTTTACTATCAGAGTTTGGGTGTGGGCACAGCTTCAATGACAACCATAATGTCAAAGTTTGAGAGGTTTTGAGATACTGGAGGTTACCTGGTGTGTTTAAAGGCCACACATCCAGAAGTCAGACACAAAGAAGTAAGCATGACAACTAGCTGTATGCATTGGAAAATATGGTGTGTGCCACTTTAAGTTCCCATGCAAGTCCTAAATGGTCCATTTAAAGAAACTACCAGCAAAGTGAGGGCCCCCAGTCTGCTGGGCAGAAGAGATGCCTCTAGGTTCTCATCTGGGACCTAGCTTTATATCTTAACAGGATTGGCTCCCTGCTGCCACAGCATGGAAATAAGTCACTCAGGACATTCCAAGTTGTTTTTAAGATCACAGTAGGCCATGGAGGAGGAGGATGTCAGGAGAGGGCTCCTCTGCTTTGTACGATTGTCTCAAGCCTTGGTTCCCTTTTGCCTGTGGTTCTTATACCTCCAGGCCATCCGAATGCTCTGTTCAACTTCCTGGAGAGGAAGGAGAGTGTAAGTCATGGTGGGGTGTGCAGATCCCTCTAAAAAGTCACTTTATGCATTCTGCCACATCTCATTGGTCAGGGCCAGCCACATGGATATCTCCAGCCACACTAGCTGCTAGAAACTGTGACCACCAGGAGAATGCAGATGTGATGAGCAGTGGGGGCCTCTCCACTTTCCTGTATTGTCTGTACTGACTGCTCACCTGCTGCCTTCCATCTGGAATATCTGTAGCTTTTCTGTTTTTGAGGTGTTGGGGATGGAACCTAAGGCCTCATGAATACTTCACCCTGGTACCTACACCCCTACACCTTGGATCTTTTCTTCCCTGAGAAATAAGTGTAGAATAGTAATTAGCCTTCAGATAGTAATGACGTGTGCTCAGTCAGCAGACCCTAGGCATCCAGCAGGACCACACAGATATTTCCCTGGTTTAGGTATTTCCTGCATCAGCATCCAAAATCAACCAACCATTGATTCACACTTTATGAACTTCACTGTCACTACCACACTGGTGCCTTGGTCCAACAGGTGGGGAGCACTAACCTAAGGAAGGCAGCTTCGAGAAAGACTCTGAGGGGGTAATGGCAATTCCAGTGTGGCGTAAGGCCAAAAGTCCCCTCCCTGGAGAGTCTGCAACTTACGCTTCATTTCTTAGTATGGAAAGATCCTGCTTCCTGACAAAGAGATTCAAAGCATCCTTGACCTTGTGTGTGAGGGCTGTGGAGGGATACAGAGTTGAGGGCCCTCCCAGGCTTCTGAGACCAAATCATCTGCACCACCCAAGCAGAAAACTGGATGGAGTAGCAAAAAAGGGAAGAGGACAAAGCTATACCCAGAGTTTGAGGTTTTGGATATTCAAAACAAAGGCATGTCTAAACAGGGTTACAAAACTATTAAGATTTAAACAAATTATCTCTTCAATACATACTTACCCAGACAAATACTATTGCTTCGTTTCCAGTTGTTTTGATTAATTTATTGGTATAATTTAGATAATGATCACATTCACCAGAGGGAGTTTGTACCTGTTCATGACCTATTTTGATTCTTTTTTCCTCAATCCCCATTCCTTCTTTCAACCCTTCTTCCCTTCCTTATTTACAAAAAACTTTGTTTCCACTTTCTTTTTTAAAAAAATGTATTTGGTACAGGATCTCACTATGCAGCTTGGACTAGTACTGATCCTCCTGTTTTCAGCCTCTCCAGTGCTAGGATCACAGGGGTACACCACCACACCAGGACTTGTTTGCTGGCTCAGTGTACCTCAAGGGTGGGGCTAACATGGCATGTGGTACAGGAGATCGAACCCTGGGCCCTGTGCTTGCCTAAGCAGTTGATTAGTCTGCTGAGCTATCTCACAGGCCCCACTTTCTTCTTTAAATTCCTTTTTTTCTTTTTCCTTTCCTTCCTTTCTCCCTCCAATGACTTTAATATGACTACATTAGAAAATACTGCGAAAAGCCCAAGTTTGAGCTTGTGTGAGAAGATGAGATCTGGATCAAGTTTATCCCTGACTATTTTCCAGAAAGACAAAGTTCACATCAGCAGCTTCTCATTCAAACATTGGGGAGAACTGAGTCCCATTTAAACACTACCTTTTCTACAATAAGCTTCCTTTTTTTATATGTTTGACCAACTTTCTCTCCCATCTCTTCCAACAAACCAGAGCTTACCCTGTATATTTCTCTCATGAAGGGCTGTGTGAAGGCCCCAGGCCCTAAGAGAAACAAAAGCCAGGGAGCCATTTGGCGCAGCCGTGCTCTTGCTGTTGCTGAAATCTTCCAAGTGTATTTGCTACTAGCGTCTGTGTTCCCTCAAACTCCCGCTGTTCCCAATTGTCCATTGCCTATTAGGAATGGTTCCAGCCAAGGTATTTTTTTCCCTATTCATTTGCTCATTTTTTTTTTCCTGGGAACTTTACTATGCATGAGTAACTGGCCTGCAATGTTGCTTTTGTTTGACATTTTGCATTCGTTAAAAACCAGTCATCTGCATGTTTTATAAAGCTGTGGGGGTCTCTCCCTGAGATCAATGCTGGAAGCACTCATTAACATCTGGGGAAGTGATGGCCCCAGATAGGGGGGATGCATGACCCCAAGGAATGTGGGTTTAGAAAATATGTCTTTTTTGAAAAAAATCAAAGCACTAATTTATATTCATTGCCGGGGTGGCTCATGAGCAGAAATGAGGCCGCCTGCTTTAGTTGAGTGGGTGCCCTTTCTCAGGCCTCGAGTGCATTTGCCTTTCCACTCTGCTTGTCTAAGGTGATGTCTCCTCTGGGAAGCCTTTCCTGGCCACCTCATCTGGCTCAGTGTCCCTCTGTCCCTGGAAACCACAGGCCTATCAATTTAGCCAGACCTCATATGGACCTTCTGTGTGCCATCTACAATTTAGGACACTTTACGATTTAATGTAAGTAAGGAAAGTCTTCAGTTTTCAGGTGCTAATGAGGAAAAGACATTATTAGGAAAACTCAGCAGGCTATTTGGAGGACATTTTATAGAAAGATCAGAGTCAGGAGAGGAGAAAGGGCCACCCTCTGCTTGCATGGATAGGGAAAGTTTCAAAGAGGAGCCAGATACACTGATACTAAAGTACATGTGGTCATTCTGAAGGGAATTGCATCTGTCGTTTACCACCATTTTGCAAGTGTGTTCCATCTGGACCAGGCACTCCAGAATCAGGTGAAATGATTACTAAAGTGCAGTTCCCTGGTCCTCATTTTAGATGGCTGATTCCCTGCGTGTGCATTTTCTAATTTTAATGAACCCCAAAGTTTGAGAAGGGCTGCTATGGCAGAGAAGAGCCAGAAAGCATTTGGTATATGTACGGTGTGAGTGTGCTAAGTCTCTTTCCATTCTAGTCCCTCCATCCAACATTCCTCCACTTTCCTTCTATCCTAGAAACAATCATGATTGCTAGTTTCTTAGAGATCCTTCCAAGTGTGCCTTACCTCCAGTCACTGGCCTGCTTAATCTCCAATTGCCCTCCCTATTTTCATCTGGTTTTTCCAGTCTCACCTGGCCATCACCTTTGTCCAGTTTTGTCCTTAGGGAGCACTGAGAAGTGATTAAAAGGCAGGAGGGCAGACCGGCCATAGAAGCAAGTCATCCTGCCTCACTCTCCTTGGAACGGCAATCCAGCAGGCTGTGGCTGTTGTCCCAAGCCACTGTTCCAGCTCTGTGTGTCCAGATGGCCCTGGCTCCCCAGCTCTGATTACTTCACCTCTTTTGTTCCTCTAGTCCAGATGTTCTTGAGCTTTCCTTGTCCCACACTTGCTCATCCAGCTCATTCAACACACTCAATCTGAGTTTCCTGTGTTAAATTTCTTCTATTACCAGGCTCATGTTTTCTTCCTGACTGGGTTCTGCCTTCGTCCACGGCACATCACACATATACTTAATATTTCTGGTGAATGGGTACTAGGTTGTTTTCAGCCAACTCTCTCTGAGAATAGAGGAGCCAAATATAAGATTGTTTTAAAAAAATTTTTTTAAAGAAAAAATTTATTTTTGAAGGTATTGGAGTTCTTTTGAGATCCTGAGGAATTCAAGGCCAAGATTTGAGAGAGGAGGGAAGACCAAAGGGATAACCCCCAGCAAGCAAAGCTGTTGCTTTCTTGAGGTTATTGTTAACTTCCCAAGTGGCAAAGGCCAAGAGGCCAGGAAGCTGAGTAGAACTCTTAAATGATTCGTAGATTCATTCATGAAGCTTAAAGTGGAAGTTCAGAGATCAGTGAGGAAGAAGGTCCCTGATTTACACTGAGGGTTTAGCTGGAAAAACCAAAGGACTAGATTTTAAAAGTAATGGTGAAATAGCAAATAACAATCTCTCATTTCTCAGAGAGATTGAAGTCCAACTCTCACTCGTTGTACTTCTTGTTTGAACTAAGGCAGTTGGAATTGCTAGAGCCTCTTCTCTTTCTGCCCTGAGAAGGCAAAAGTAAATCCTCTCTGGAAGAAGACAGCATCCGGGATCAAACTGTCACCATAATTTTTTCATACATGAGTCAGACTTTCATGAAACACAACAAGGTACATGAGACATTTCTGAAAATCCAAGACAAACAACAGACATTAGAAATGGATTCGAGGGGTCAGGAAGAGAGCTTGACAGTCTAAGTGCCTGCCTGGCCAGCGTGAGGACCCTATTATGATCCTTCATACTGGCACACTGTGTCGACACAGGTATCCTGGGCCCACCTTGCTGGCCACAGAAATTGGGCCTGGTGGTGCATGCCTTGTCGCACAGCTGGGAAGGCTGAGACAAGAAGATTGCTATGAGTCTGGGCTGCACAGTGAGATACTTGTACTAAATAAATAAATAAAAAGGTAGATTTAAGAGTTAACATAATCAGAGTTCTCTTTCCCATCTTGCAAGATAGCAGGCGAAAAAACTGAAAAGCCAGACACTAAAGAGAAGAAACCTGAAGAAGGCTGCTACCAGTGGCACTGGTAAAAAGGGTAAGGTGAAGGCAAAAAAGTCCAAGAAGGGGCAGCTCCACTCTAGCTGAAATCCTGTCCTGATTAGAGGAATTGGTAGATACTTCCAATCTGCTACATATTCCAGAAATGCTTTGTACAAGAGAAGGTATGTAGCTGCTAAATCAAAGGTTGAGAAGAAGGAGAAAGTTCTTGCTACAATCATAAAACCAGTCGGTGGCAACAAGAATGGAAGAACAAAGCTGTTCTGGGCGATTAAGCTTCAAAATATTCCTAAATGCTACCATACTGAAGATGTGCCCTGAAAGCTCTTGAGCCACAGCAAGAAGCCCTTCGGTCAACGTGTGAGGAAACTTTGGGCTAGTATCACTCCTGGCACCATCTTGGTCATCCTCACCGGGTGTCACAGAGGTAAGAGAGTGGTCTTCCTGAAGCAGTTGACCAGTGGCTTGCTACTTATGACTGGGCCTCGTAGCCTTAATCATGTTTCTCTATAAGGAATACACCAGAAATTTGTCATTGCCACCTCTACAAAAATTGATATCAGAGAAGTGAAAATCCACAAACACCTCACTGATGCTTACTTCAAGAAGAAGAAGAAGAAGCTGCGGAAACCCAGACACCAGAAGGGTGAGATCTTTGACACTGAGAAAGAGAGATACCAGATTTCAGAGTAGCACAGGGTGGATCAGAAAGCGGTAGACTCACAGATTTTAGCAAAAATCAAAGTTGTTCCTCAGCTCCAAGGCTACCTGCGATCCACTTTTGCTCTGATAAATGGAATGTATCCTCATAAATTAGTGTTCTAAATTTCTTGCTAAGAACCTAATTAAATGACTGATACATAAAAAAGTTACCATAATCAGATTGGATTTTAAATCATTATGAACGTATGTTCAAAGAATTAAAAGATTGATAATTTTATTAGTAATTAAAGAATTAAATGTAAAATTTTCAACTGAAAAATAAACTGATATTATGAACTCAAAGAATTTTACATGCTAAAGATAAAAATTATATATTGAAAATAGAGTGCATTTGAGTATTAGCATTGAAACATACAGAAAAAAAATCATAGAAATATATATATGTGTAGATATAGATATAGATATAGATATAGATATAGATATAAAGAGAGATATTCATAATGGACAAATTACTCAACTCTAATGTGGCTTTGTTTCCTTATTTCTAAAACGGGAATAATAATACTTTCTATTCTATGGGGATATTATGACTATTAAATTAGTTCAATTTTCAGAAATATATTCACTATATGAAATTATATACAAATATATAAAGCCTGTACAACAATCCCTGATATAACAGATGCTACAAAAACATCATTTTTGTTTTTAGTTTTTTATTTTGGAGACTTTCTGACCTAAGCATGTAGCACTGTCTCAACT
>NDGN011490461.1:0-15857 GCA_002564285.1 Tympanoctomys barrerae | reverse complement strand
TTGTAACTGTCCTACTAACCTGTTTTGAAAGTGTCTCATTGCTATTTCTTTCTCAATAAAATTGATATAAAAATTCTACTTTACAAACAGAAAAACCAACCCTAGGCTGAAGATGCTCTTATTTGTGTAAAAGAGACAGTGTAAATTGTTCTTTAAAATTATCAGCTCCTGAGTTAAGTAATTCTAATGAAAAAATGTGTAAAAGAGACAACCATTTTAGACTATAGGAGAATCCATTAATCCTGGGGAATTTTAATATTTTAGGGGAAAAATTAAAAATTAAAACACTAGATATATCACTGAAGTTCTCCATGAATAATAATTAGGAAACAAGAAAGTCAGTTATTTGTGATTAGTTTGTAGTAGACACTCATTTAAGGCATTTATTACCCTTTTTTAAAATAAACATTTACTTGAGAGACAGTATAGCAGTAATTGGCATGACATGACAAGCAGTACAGATTTAGAAGACCAGAATGACAGGCATTCCAAGCATGCTGTGGGGAGAAAGGAACCCTTCTCCACTGCTGGTGGGCATGTAGACTGGTACAACCATTATGGAAATCAGTGTGGAGACTCCTTTACAAACTAGGACTGGAAATCCCATTCAAACCAGCTATCCCCTACTGGGAATTTGGAACTGAAAATATCATATCATAGTGATATAAAGTATACTGTTAAGATCTAGGCACTGTGCTAAATGCTAGATAATGTTTACTCACGTCACTTCCCACACAGTCCTGTGTGGCAGGCGCTGCTATCATTCTGATCATCTTTCCCAGTGATTTACCTGAGGCACAAGGATTTATAAGGCAAGCTTATTTGTCAGGCTCAGATATGGCTGCCACACTCACCTGATAGTAGTGCAACATTTTTATTCAACAGGATATGACTCAAACTCTTCCATTTCGTGAATGGTCAGCAATTCATACAGAAACACTTGGTAGAGTTATGCATTAAGTATCATGAATCAAGGAAGCCTGCTATGTCTAGTGTATTAAATAGTACAGTATTAAGTATACTCTTCACCTCCCAAAAGGCCCACCTATGAGCACACCAGGCTCTGGGGGACATCGAGATATAAATCATAACAACCAGAGTGTGGAAAATTGAACCATTGGTTTCTGTGTTAGCAAGAAGGACGCTGCCTTTTTCCTCCTTTCATGGCAGACTGTGAAGAAGCAAAGGATTCTGCCGTGGAGTTCGTGGTCACAGCTCTCTAAGGGCTCCATGGTTTCCTCCTGCCAAGACTCTTGTTCCACTGAGATCTATTGCAAGGGCTGACATAGTTGAGCAAGGACATCAAAGAAGCTACTGTGTAACTCTTGAGGTCAGGTTACAAAAGATCTTCCATCTTCCACCTTTTTCTCTCTTAAGTCACCTGCTGTGGGAGAGCAGTCATCATACCGTGAGGACCGGTGAGCAGCTAGAGGGAAGCCCGTGACAGCCCGTGAGGAAGCTACCTTCTTCCTCGGGTGCACGTTCAGGTGACGACAGCCGAGGCTGGTGTCTAGAGCATGGCTTCCCGAGAGGCTGGGAGCTGGCACGGTCACTGTGGCTGCTCTGGCGCTTCTTACCTCCACAGACCACAAGCTAAGAACGTCTTTAAGGTTGCCTTAGTCTGCTAGTCATAAGGCTATTTATTTGGCAGGGAAAGCTAACTAATACAGAGTTGCATTGAGGGACAGAAACTCAGGAATACTGACAAAACACACATATAATGTTAATTGGTACCTCTTTCTGTCACCTTCCCGCTTCCTACTAATATTGGCCCACTAGAGAGCAGTTCATGAGACTCTAATATTTTAGGTAAGAATTAGGCTTAACAATTACCTTTATTTGTGATTTCTCATGTAAGGCAGAGTGAAATCTACACAGATTTTATTAGATTTTCACGTGTTGGAAAGATTTCCAGTGTTGTTGATTAATAGTGAAAATAATTCTGAAAGCTCATGAAAGTTATGTCCATATATCTGATCTAGTGGGTGCCTTTGATCAGGATGTGTCATTTCTCAGAATTTCAGCTTATTTATAAAGTTAAAGTCTCTTTGAGTTAAAAGTTTTATGAATTAAGGATTTTAAAAATAAAACAAGATCTGACAACGGAGGTTCATCGTTCTGAACTTTAGGGAGAGGCCCGTGGACTCGCAGCATGCCGCTAGTTGACACGCAGGCTTCGTGTCCAGGTGGCACAGGTGCAGCGCCACCTAGAAGGCCTTCGCTCCCTGCCTGCCTCCACGCATCGCGCTAGAACCTCCCCGGACAGCAGCGCTGGAGCACGTCGTCAGTGTAGAAAATCTACACTCTGGTCAGCAGCTGCAGTAACTGAGGTTTTGTTTCGTCTTTGCTAAGATCCTTCACAACTGGCTCAGCATGTTCTGATGAGTGAAAGGGAATTCAGGCTGGCTGCCTCAGCCAGAGCTTGAGCTCAACCAAGACTGTTGGTCCCCTGGAGGGACATTTCTGGTGACACAGAGGAAGTGCGTAGCTATGGGATTTTGTGGTCAGGAAGGGAATTGGAGGTGAGAAACCATCATCCCAGAATTAAGCACGTAAGTCCCGGAGAGCTTCTGACAGGACAAGAGCTGCCCACAAGAGACGCAAAGTGAAACAGTGCTATCCAGGGAGTCTCAAGTCCTGCTGTAGCACTCACTGATGTGTAACTTTGGGTTAAGTGTTCAAGCACTTAGGAAGGCATCCTCTGGAAATGGGCCTACAAGAGGTGAAACTGCGCGATAAGGGCTCCACACACCCGCTCTCCACCGCGGTGAGAAAGCCAGCAGAGAGCTGAAATAGTTAGCTCTGTCATGCTGGGGGCTCTGTGGAGGCACGGTGTCCTGGGGGGCACACCCCGTGGCAACTGGACGGCGGAAAGAGAGTCACGGCGGGGGAGGGGGAGGTCTAGGGACAAGATGGAGTCCCTGGGGCACGGTTCCATGATGTACCACCTCCTAAGTTTCCAAAACTTCCCAACAGTGCAGTCAGGTTTTGAATTTATGAATTGATTAGACAATCAGTGCAGTGAGAGCACTCGTGCCCCAGTCATCTTCCCGCGGTCCCAACTCTGCGCAATTCTGCCCACGTGCTCCTTGTATATAGACCATAAGAGAGATGCGGAAGGCTTCAATGAAACATTGCACGTGAGTTATGATACACGGTGTTTTATACATTATACTGTTCCTACCCCAATAATTACAGTTAAAATTGCATTTATCATCCAAGGTGTTTCACTGTGAACACCCCCTGGTGATAACTTTGGGGAGACTGAAGATCCCCCTCTGTTTTCTTTGTATAGAAATGCCTACTTTTCAAATAGAAATTATAAGATATTTTTAAAATCTTGCCCATGCAGCAGACCAGAAAGAAGACATGGATTCTTTCATCACAAGAAATGCAGAAATCGAAAAAGTAGTGTATGATTTTAGACGACATTTCATCCGGACCAGTGGATAACTTTTTGTTCTTGAAAAGGGCGAGGGCTCTTCACAGAGAGAGACAGCGATGTCACTATTCATGCTGTAAGCCAGCCCACTTCAACTGCTGGTCTTTACAATGCCTACAAGTGTAAAAAAAAAAAAAAAAAAAGAATACAAAAAAACCACTTGCTTCCTTTTTTATGAGTATTGACATTCTTGTGCAGTATTAGGAGAGCTAATTTAGCTTCCAGTTCTAAGAATTTTTGAATCTATAGCCAGTAATTATTGGCATTCAGAGGTACAAAAGAGGAAAACAAAGACTGCAAATTCTAGCACATTCATGTGGGATTGGGAGCTGAATTAGGATCCTCACACCCCATTGAATGATCGGCCCCCCTATTAGAGCCTTATTAAAATGGTAATGATTATATGCCGGCTATAGGCAAGCAGCCGCACCTGTCAAAAACTACCCTGTTCATTGAACTGTCTGGCTCTTGAATCAGTGTCTCAGGTTTACTCCTCTGTGAAGTTTTTTTGTTTTTTGTTTTTTTTTTTCCTGTCTTAAATGAAAAAAATAAAAGATACAAGAACAAACATTTCCTTAGGGTCACAGAACACTCTTGCAGTTCATTCTATCTTCTCCCAATTCTGTTTTCATATCTAGTACAGCAACAGGACGGGGGGTTGTCCTTTCTTTGGCTTTGGATAAGAACATGAGGGAAAAAAATGGAAGATATGTGAAGTTGTGTTGAAAAACATCTAATGTTAGTAAAAGAAAATGCAAATCTGTAATGAATCTGGAAACTAGGATCTTTCGATTGTCAACCCACGAACTATAATGAAGATGCTTGTTCCTTAGGCAGCACTTGCCCTGTCAGAGGGGTCTTATAATGCTCACTCTGGGGTTTTGTCCAATTTTTACTTTAGAAGGTGCCTAAAACAATCACATATATCATTTGAAATCTCTTTTTTCCCTAAACTGAACCAAATCATCAATAGCACAGTAGCCAATTCTTGTACTTACTGGAGGGAAAAGTCTCTTAAACTACTCCATCTACTAGTTTATCAAATTCCATAATAGAGAAAAGACCTCAGCTGGAGAGGGCCCTGGGGGTTTGCTGTCACCGGTGTCACTGTGACAGACACTATGGTGAGGGTAACTGCTTACAGAGCTCGGAAAGAAAGGAAAACCTGTAGAGGACTACAGAGATTTTGTTGTTGTTTGGTTGGTTTTCCTTCCAGGACAGCTTTCCCTGGTTAGTAGCATTTCTTGGAGATGCCACAAGGATGTTTCCTCTAATGCCTGCTGCACTGAAGAGACTATGTGTCAGCCTCAGGTCTCTGTCACTCGCAGACCGAGCAAGAAGGGAATGGTTGATTCTGTCCTTCATGTTTTGGAAGATTGTCTCCCCGCAAGACAGAGCCTCAAATTCCATGCACACATGCTTTTGTCAGGAAGAAAAGCAAGGGCTGAATTTGGGATTTTGTGACACTCACCTAGCTCAAGTAGCCTTGGATTTGCAGTTCCTTTGATATTACACAAAAGTATTCCCCACTAATGAGGTGAGCGGACATCATTGCACTGAAGTGTGGCTACTATTTCTGTAACAACAAAACGCGACACTTTCACAGTCACAGCTCATCTGAGATAATTTCACTCAGTGCAATTTCTTTATCAAATGATTTAAGTACAGTGTGTTCTCCTGGTTCCCTCCCTCACCATGGATTCTACCCACAACCAGCAGTATTGACTGAAGATCACAAAGCTATAATGGTGTAATTCTGAAGAATTTGTTGGAGCATTTTGTAGAATGATGTATTATAAGATAATCACATAATGACATAACTGATCAATACGCAGTCTTGACTGTCACCAGGGCACCAAATGGCCAAAACCTCTTTGCATCTGGGAACTCCTACAGTGTGCAACAACTGTATATTTTTAAATTTTTCATACCTTTTCTTTGAGTATGATTTTTTTCTTAGAATCTTATCTTGCCTCATGATTCTTAATTCTTCTTTAAAGAGAAGTCTGAATCTCACCTCTAGCCAAAGGTGCTACAGCCATTCAGGGCAAACAACTGATTCCTTACTTCCCAAGAGTGCCGCATGAATCACCAACATGACATGTCCGAGTTGGCTGTTGCTGAAACTGCTCCTACTTCTGTGACAGTCTCCCTGTTTAACTGGACCTCAGGACATGTAGATTCCACCCACAGAGCATCTTGTAGCCACTGTTACTGTCACCAGCGTGACACTATTACCCACCGCCCCTCTCCTGTGCACTTACAGGCACACTGTCTTATAATCAACCACCATTTTGGTTGCAATGAAGAGATGTCGCCCAAGAAAACAATCTTTGGCCTTCAAGTCAGATAACTGAGGTTTCAAAAGAAGTCATATAAACGGTACTTGGAGATGTTTTGGTGGCTCTGGCTCTGTTCCCTTCATTCACTGTATGAGGATATCTTGGGATGGGGGAATGGATGAAAAGACAGTTGATTAGCCCAGGACAAGGACAGCAGGACTGACGACATTCATGCTTTCGCTGCCTCCCGCCTGGCACTGCCTGTCTCCCTTAGCTAGGCCCAGGGGTCCTGGGGCACAGAGCCAGCGCCAAAAGCTCAGACAGGTGGCATCTGGATGAGCAGTGTGCATGGCACGCGCACAGCCCTCCTGTGGCCTTCATGGTGGCATCCGGTGCTGACCGATGGACAGTCACCAGTGGAAGTGGCCTAGGACATAGATGCCCGGTGACTTCCTTCACTCTGTGTAGGTTTCCTCCTTTTACAAGTTTTGTCAACCTCTCCCCTGCCACCAGTCCTGGAGGTGGAGAGCCGACTGTGTTTTTCCCGCTTACAGAAGCAACAGTGAGGTAGAAGGAAAAGTCCAAAGTGCATTTGTTACAGGAGTAAAATCTGCTGAAAAGATTCTTCTAGCCAAGACAGGGGAGAGAGATGTAGCCGCCACATCCTCTTCAGTTGGTGGCCCTGTCTTTGCCGTCCCTGCTGGTGGCCCACATCACCTCTTTAGCGCTGTCTCGGCTCTGCCATTACACGGCGGGCTTCCATGCCACCTGTCCACGTTGCACAGTGCTACCTAGCGCCTGGCTCCTGTCAGGCATCTGCCTGTTAGCACATTTGAGAGTTCTCCCACTTCACAAATGACCAGATTTCAGCTCCATTTGTGTGTTGACCATCAGGTGAACCAAAGCCAGCCTGGCATCCCTGAAGCCTGAAGAGGAACCACTCAGTCCTTGAACCCTGTGAGACGGTTGTCCTTTGCATCAGTAGGGTGAGGTGAGGCTCATCCCCAGAGGCTCGCTGAGTGCACAGGGCCCTGCCCTTGAACCGCTCCTTCCACATCAAAAGTCAGAAATCATCTCTTCCCACCTTGACTTTCCACAGCACTTCTTTACACCATGTTTTTCTTTGAACATTCTCAAAGACAGATTCTTTTTATCTTTAAACACCTTCTATGTGCCTGTCTAATGTATGCTCATAAACTGTACATCTCAACGCAAGAGAAAAGGAGTATTCACCTCTAAATCATCCAGGAAGCCTAGAACTTCTCTGATGTATGAAATTTAAGATACACATTTGTCAGAGAAAAGATAACTTCCACTAAAATATCTACAGTTTGTACGATGCTCTGGTGTTTTGAAGTAATTTCCTAGTAAAATTGCTGAATATTTGAGCTAAGTAGTATTGAATCAAAAAACACAGGAAGACTAAAAATTAAATAACAAAGTTAATTTTATTAGTTTCAAGACTGAGTAATGCAAAACATTTTTTAAAATTTATAAGTTGAAGCACTTAATTTTTACCTCAGACTCAAAACCTTAGGATTATTTTGATTCCATTCGTCTGCATTCCAGAAACAACTGGAAAATACCGTTGGCTCTGCCCTCACAATACATCTGGAACTCTCACCTCTCTCAGCTCTGTCACTGCTTCTCTGTTTTAAGGGGACATTGTCCACTACCTGGGTGACTGTCACAGGTCCCTAATTGGTCCCTTGCTTGTTGTTATGGTCCATTTCAATCTGGCAGCTTGTGTGACCCCATGAAGCCATACCTCAGATCCTACCAGGCCATACCCAGAACCACCAGGGGCTCCCTTCTCATTCAGAACACAGCCTGATGTTCTTAGAGGCCTCAGTCTCCCTACCCTGCTTCCAGCTCAGCCTCACCTGCGACCCGTTTTCCTCCCACTCTACCCGGTCTGGCCACAGTAGGTCCTTGCTGGTGAGCCTTGCTGCTCTTGGACCAGGAAAAACCCTTCCATCTGAGTGCTTGTACCCAGCCTGCCAGGGTAAGGCTGGGTCCTCTTCTTGAAGTTCAAGAGTTGCCTTTTCAAGTAAGCCTATTCCTAATGGCTTTTTTGATTCCACTGTTCTGTGGAAATCTTAGCTCTCCTCACTCCTCATTTACCCTCTTTTAACCATCCTAGTCACTCCATGATTTTCTTATTTATTATGGTTGCTATTTCTCATCTTTCTGCCAGAATGTCAGCTCAGTGGTATTATGATTTGTATCTAGGTGTCCCCCAAAGCCTCATGCAGTCATTGGGGGAGCTTCTAGAGTCTGTGATTAATTAATGATCCAGTGCTGGGATTATGGGTGTCACTGCTGCATGCGCCCTGGGACAGGTAATCTGCGTTACAATGTAGGGAGGAGAAAGATGCTCGCTAGCTGCTGCAGATCCTGCCCTTCTCTTTGCTCTTTGCTGATTCCCACCATCCATAAAACATTGTCTTCTGTAATGTGCTGCTCTACCTTGGAGCCGGCTGAGTGTGGACTGAAACCTCCACAAACTGTGAGCTAAATAAACCTTTCCTTCCTTAATTGTAGGTGTTGGGTATTCATCCCAACAACAAGAGAAAAGTAGCTAAGACAAATGGAGACAAAGTTTTTTTTGTCTGTTTTGTTCATTAATATATCTCTGAAGGCTTTGATCAATTTATTCCCCTTGGTGGGTACACAGTTAATATTGAATGAATGCTACAATACTGGAGATTAATGAGTGGACTTGATGGATCCTCTGGTCCAGTGGTTTCTGCTTTGTAGCCTCTGAAAGTTGCAATGGTGGCTCTCCACCCTGTTAATTTGCAGAAAGCCTTGAAAAAGTTAACATTAGGCCCTGATGAAATTTGTCACTCCTGGGCTGACCAAATAGCTCAGCAGATTAAAGAATCTGTAAGCAGGTGCAGGGGCCAGGTCGATTCCCCTGCCTGCTGTGCCACCCCCACTCTGGGGCACGCTGAGACAGCAGTTGAGACTGGGCGTGGTGGCGTGCACCTGCAATCCCAGCTCTTGGGAGACTGTAAACTGGTGGATCACTATGAGTCCGATCTAGTAGTGAGACCCTAAAAACCTCGCAGACCCTTCCCTAAATACAAAAGAAAGAAAGGAAGGAAAGAAAGAAGGAAGGAAGGAAGGAAAGAAGGAAAGAAGGGAAGGAAGAAAGGAAGAGAAATTTGTCACTCCTATGGTTGTGAAATGGCACACACTTTGGTGTGCCAAAGTGAGCTCACAGGGTCATCACAGATATTTCTTTTCTTTTTTTTTTGTGGAACCAGGGATTGAACTCAGTCCTTTGCACTTGCCAGGGAAGCGCTTATCCTCTGAGCCATCTCCCCAGCCCCATCACAAGATATTTCTAAATGTATGGAAAACAAAGCAATACTCAGCATCTATCAGATGCTAGGCAAGCATCTGGCTCAAGAGAGCTCACCATTTCAACAGTAGCGTTTTCTGCATTGCCTTTGACAGAATCCTGTCTGCTTCGGTCAGCCTTCTTCTCATCACTGAAACACAATGCCTGACCCCCACAACTTAAAGGATGTGAGGTTTTGGCTCATGTTTTCAGGGATTGAGCCCATGGTCAGATGGCTGCAGGGCAAGAGCACTGTGGAACAAGCTGGGGAGCAAAGATGCTCACGGGGGCAGAGAATCAGAACAGGAGACCAGCGCCAGAGAGAAGGAAGTCAAAGAGTAGATATGGCATATAAATTTTCTGTGACCAAACTGAACACACCAGCGAATGGGCTTTACTAATCTACAAGAAACTCCCTAGACAGCCAAGTTAGCACAAGTCTGCTTCCTGCCCCACTACTGGAAACTGAGCTTTTGGTTATTGCTGTAATAGAAACTAATCAAGTGCCATGGAAATTTTGATATAGAACAGGAAAAACTCATTCCAACACCTGTAAAGCCCAATGGGCATGCACATCTGATGAGTAATTATGATTCTATAGGAACTAAATGAAATATATTTCTTCAATCTAGATATTTTTGGCTTCCCACTAAGTTATTAGAACACAAACACATATTAATTTGACTTAGGTACTTCATAGATGAATCATTTGGGTGTTTTTTTTTTTTTTTGGCCTGGTGCACCATGAAAAAAATGTGTGAGGCCCCAAGTTTTCAAAGGATTGAGTGTCCTTGGTCTAAGCTCACTAACGTAGTCTATGTTTTTAATTTCAACTGCAATCATGTAAAATTAATGTGACAACTTCATGGTTTCACATCTGCAAAAAAGTCCAATCGCCAGTGTTATGAATGTGTTTAATAGGAAATGAATCATTAACGAGCAGCAAATTAATCATTAATAAATGTTCTTCCTTACACTAAGTCTTTCAAAACATAAAGAACCAGAGGAAAAGGTACTTAAGGCTCTTTTGTGGGGGATGGGTTGACAACCTGCAATCTTCTCGAAGGCCGTGGCTTGGTATAGGAGAAAGCTAAGCCCTGGGAAACCTGGGTGGCGTGGCCATATCACCAGACGGTTAAGGAAGAACGAACACCGTCAGCAAGTCCCGTGGCCCCTCTCCAAGGTGCTTTGTTGAACTTCCTCCCTGGGTCTGTCCCAAGTTCATGAAGGTTTTTTTCTACTGTGTTGGGACTGTGACAGGCCAATGACTACTCCACTTAAGAGTTCACATTTTTAAGTACCTGGCATGGTCTTTGAAACAATCTTTTTGGAAGCCATGCTAAATCAAATTACACATGACCATTTAATCTATAGATCATATTTTGTTGTCTCAGGTATACTATTGATCAACTCACCCAGCAAGCTAGAAAGCCACTTCATCTATAAAAGGGAACAACTCATGCTGGTTAGTAGGTCAATGTATATTAGCATGTGTCAAGCTTGTGTGCTGGAAAATGATTTCATTCTACAGAATGAAATCACCTCTTCTAGAAAGCCAGAGAGCATAGCACTGGAGTACAGCACTTACTACCAAGAGGAGCATTTGACTAAGGCAATACTGTCATCTTTTATGTAGCTTATAGGTGATGATTTCAAGTTAAGAATACTTTTAACTTCATCCTGGACAGTAAGAAAATTGGTATCATTTATCTAATTCAAGGTATTTTCTGAGAAATGTGTTGTTAGTAGCTATAAATATGTAGATTTATTTACTATTTCCCAAAAAATAAATTCAGAAAAATGCTGCTTCTTTAACATTTTACCCCACGGGTGTCCTGCTAGGCAACATCATTTTCTTTCTCATTTTGATGATATGGGCTGGAAAATGTCTCAACCAAATTAAGCTAATGGAGGTCAGTGTGTGGCATGTGCCATTAATTTGAAGAACAGGGAGATAGATAGAGGAAAGACAGGTAATGACTTGTGACAGGGTCCCCAAACTTGATTTAAGCAATTGAATTACATGTTTTAAGGTCCCCCAAAGAACTGTGCTGCCAAGTCTACCCCCACCCCCGTGGAAGTTGGACACAAAGGCTGCTCAGTCCACCCCTCACCCCCGTGCGAATTGGACNAGGAAGGCTCATGCTGTCGCTCGCTCCATGAGTGCTGTCAGGACTGAAGGACTAACACGAAAACAAACCTTCAGTGTCCTGATGTGGTGTGGTGGAGGTGCGCAGAAGGCAGGGAGCGTGTTCTTGGTGTGAACTCTGGTACGGCTTGAAGAACAGGAGACAGGAAGTTGTGTGCAGAAAGATTCTTAGACAACACTTTCCTGCTAGGAAGCCGGGGCCAGTATTTCCAAGGCAGTTGATTTAGAGAACTTTTCCTTTGGAACTGCCAAATCATGAAAGGTAAATTTCAAGTTCACCATGGCCTCTGAACAGAAACCAGTGGTAACACACACAGTCGACCTGGAAAATACTCAGGGTCCACATCTGAGGGTTCAATCACCCACGGACTAAAGATAGCTGGAAAAAATTGCAACTGTATTGAACATAAAAAGATTATTTTTTCTTGTCATTGTTCTCTAAACAATATAACAACTGTTTACATAACATTAATAGAGCCTCATGTGTTATAGGTAACTCAGAAGTGAAAGCATATGAAAGGATGGACATAGGTTATATGTAAACACTGCACACTTTATATAGAGGACTTGAACATTTATATAGGGGATTTGGGCATCCTTGGCATTCCTGGAGCAAATCCCTCATGAATTCAAGGGCAGTTAGACTCTTTTGTTAAGAACTCTGAAGAGATCCCGACCTTGGGCAGAGTGGTTGGCTTCTCATAGCCTCACTGTTTTCGTGTATGAAATGCAGATACTAGTAATAGTTACCATATAAAGCTCTTAGAAGGAATAAATGAGGTCATTCATGTAAAACATTTCTATTGTTATCATACCTCTGAAGGTCAGTGCTAACCTACTAAGGATGCTAAGGGGAAACTATAACAAATCTATGTTCCTTTGTTTTTCTTATGTTACCAATTACAACAAGATTAAGTCAAAGTTCTAATAGGCATCTGGGCATTTCCTTGGAAATTCATGAATATCATCTCTCACTGTAAAAAGACACAAGAGTCATGTACCTCTTCATCCAGAGAGGTAAAGCCCACGTAGGGATGGTAATCTCTCGAAAGAACTGTGTAAGGTGGGCACCTGAAAATAAACCAGAGAGGCCCATTGTGAAATAGAATTCCCCTTTAGTGTTTTCCAGTGTCTGAATAGGAATCCCACAAAAGAACTTAGAGTCTTTTATAAACACAAACTTTTCAGGGCCTTCCCCTATCATCGTGCATAGAAGGGCCATTCGCCCACCCTGCTACTCTGCTGATCGGTAGACTCACTAAAGGCAGCAAGGTGGACTGGAATGAGCAGAGTCTGCTGCTGTCGGCGTAAGTCCTCAACTCCTGGAAACTGATCCAAGCTCCAGGTTTAATACAAACTTTTAATTTTTTCCATGATTAGCAACATGCAGGAAGATAAACAAAATATTCAAAAGGAAGCACAAAAGAGATTTATTGGTATACTGTTTGTCAGTTACAACGTAGCTATTAAAATATTTTCTCATCCTACTTAAATATTTTGAACAGGAAGTGATTTGTACCTACTATACCCTAAATTCCCAAACTTGAAAGGAATATAAACTGGATACAATGCTCCAAAAATCTAACAGGGTAATAAAGCTAGATTGAAAATACAAAAACATAATTTCACTTTCTGATATCTCTGCAGCACGGATCAACTGAATCTCCCACAATGATTGAGTCTTTATCCATCTCTATGTAGCCTGTATCAGTAAAGATGAGCAAGACATAGAAGTAACACTCTAGGAGCTTCCAGTTTAGAAAGGGTTACAGACACACAAACCGTTAGTTTAATTATTTAAAAAAAAATTCAAAGAGTAAAAAACAGAAAAAAAGGAAACAATACAGAATTTCACTAAAAAAAATGATAGTTCAACAATAATTGTTATATTGCACATTATTGTCTTCAAATTAGTTGTTCAGATTACCCGACAGAAGCATACAAAATTGGTAAAAAAAAAAAATTAAAAAGAAGAAAAATAATTAAGCATTAACTCTTTATTTTGATGGACCAGTAGAAATCAGCAATATAATTATCTAAGCTATCCTAAATAGACATATAAGGATGGCAAACCATTCATCTAAAAATCTCCTGGCATTAGATCTAGAAATAAAAAGAACATGCAAAATTTGGGCATAGAAAGCCTAGAACTGGGAAATAGAGGGTACACCAAGCACTGAATAATCCTTGTCACTTTGAGCACTGCAGACCATGACAACCACAAAACCAATGACAAAAGACCCTTCCTTCCGAGGGCTGAGAAAGAATGAAGAAAGTACTGTATCCAAAGAGAAAGGAACGTGTTCTTCTATTTAAAATATAAGTTTTCCGTTCTCTATGGATATGAAATGCTATATGTGGAAAGTTATTCTTAGAGTTCCTGGATTTAAGCAAATATAATTGAAACAAATGCACAAACAGACAAGCTGCCTCCCTCACCCCCATAAAACTTAATGAAGCTCACAAAACATTTTATAGCTAATGTTTATCTCTATGCATTGGGCAAATATACCCAGCTTCTCACTGGGTAAAAGATTATGTATTCCTGGAGAAGAGAAATCTATTCTTGAAACATGGTTTCCTTTTCTACTTGATTAGGAAATATGCTCCTATTTTCCATAACTGGAGGTTATTTTTGTCTGATGAACTAATTTATCAAATCTTGTCTCACCTGCAATTTTTCTATTATGCTCAAAGAATACCACCGACCTTATTCTATATATTTTCTGCAATTTTAATTTTCCCCTTGGATAGTAACATCAAGCCTTTATGTCTATGCTGTTCAGATCCCCAAAACAGAGGGCACAGGCCTGGTGTCCTGCCTCTCCATCCACACAGGCCATGCCCACACTTTGGTGGGCCACTTTGCCCACAGACTCAGTGAGCTGATGATGAATGGCTGTGAAGGCTTTGTGATTGCTCAGGATCCTTTGTGGGACTGGACAATGGAGGTAGACGCAAGTCTGGCCCAGGAGAGCAACGGATAAAACTGCTGGGAAGGATGGCGGGCTCCTGTCGACATGACCACTTGTTGACATTGAAAGAATTTCACAACAAATGAGCAGAAACAGAAACGATTCTGTTCGGCAGGGCTATTAGTTGCAATGTGTGGCACTGGAGCGGTCACTCCTGATGTGTTTCCTCACTAATGAGCTCTGAATGCCCATTAAACTGGGATGCTATAGGCCCAGAGCCACCAGGACAATGGCATGCATGAATACCTTCCCATATTGCGATTGGCTGGCCAAAGGACGAAACAACTGGTATCACTCAAATTTAAACAGAGTTGACAGTACAGTTAGATGATCATTAATTAGAGTTTATGGGTAGATAAAGACTCAGGGCCATTTCTAATGACAAGATAGGCTAGCATGACTCACTTGGAAGCCTAACCCAGACTGGATCTGCCCTATATCAGGGGCCATGTGGAAAAGTACCCATGGGATTTTAGACACCGTAGAATAATCTAGACAATATTGTGTTGGGTAGAACAGAAAGGAAGTTGCATAAAACATAGGAGGATTTGGGGGGATTAGTAATAGCGCACGTGGTAGTAGTGAGACCCGAGTTAATTACGCACATAGGAGAACCTCTTGGATGTGTTAGCAAGATGGGAAGAACAAAGGAATTTGAGTGAAAGAGCCCCAGCTTACCTTCTGACTCCTTAATATGCTTATTGGATGACAATGGCCATTGCTAATTCTCTGTATCTCCACCTCTAAAATGCGGGTACTCTTGATATCAGCTTCACCGTGTTATCATAAAGATCCAACAGGAAGATCTTGTAAGTTACACTGAACCCCACAAAATGCTAGTCTATCTAGCACTTTGCAGTGATATACCACATGCGTGAGGATGAGCGCGCCGAGCTAACCGTGACCTGCTAACATACAGAAAAGCAGAAGTAAAAACTATTCTATGAAAGAGAAAATTCAAACTTTTTCTGCCAAATACTTCATTCCCATGAGAGTGATCAGAAGTAATGTCAGCACAGCTGAATAAAGAAAAGTTTTTTAAAAGTAGTTAAAAACTAACTCTTATTGTTCAGGCAATAAGACATTTCTCCATGTATAACTTTGTTACATATGACCCTCCCTATGCTGATCATGCCTGAATCTCTGGGGTCTTTTGTTGTTGTTGTTGTTGTTTTGTTGTTTTTTTTTTCAGAACCAGGGATTGAACTCAGGTCCTTGCGCTTGGCAGGCAAGTGCTTATTCTACTGAGCCACCTCCCCGGCCCTCTTGCCTGAATCTCTGTTTAGAATCTTATTTGCTTTCTTGTGATCCAGATGGAGAATTCAACCTTACTGCTCAATATCACTTAAATAAATATTTCATAGATATCTCAGAGTCTATATGTCTGAAAAATAGTTTTGGGTGCATAATAAATTACCCCCTATTTAATGATTTAAAACAAGAAGTATTAATGTGGCTCATAATTGACTGGATTTGCAGTTTAGGCTAGGCTCAGCTGGGTGGTTCTTCTGGTGTTGGGTAGAGTAGCCCATGTGTCTGTAGTCAGCTGCCTGGTCAGAGGGCTGGCTGATTCAAGGATGTATTCTGATCTGGTTAAAAGTCCACATCTTGTACAGCAATTAACCACTAGAAAGAATGTATGCAATGTGTTAATTATTGA
>NDGN011490455.1:3889-25326 GCA_002564285.1 Tympanoctomys barrerae | reverse complement strand
CCAGGGATTGAACTCAGGCCCATGCGCTTGCCAGGCAAGCGCTTATTTCACTGAGCCATCTCCGGGCCTAAGGTACAGACATTTAAATTTCCCATTTCTTCTCTTTTTCTGCACACACCCAACTAAGAATTGCTTAAGGAAACTGTGAACACGATTGCATTTAGGAACCAGCCAAGGGAAGGAGGGGAAACTGAAACTTTAGAAAGAATCCTGGAAAGCCAGAAATCTAGGCAGGTGAGGCCGGCACACAGGCTGCTCTGTCCCCTCTCAAAGCAGGGACTAGCAGCGACCTTCCTGAGGTGGCTACTGCCAGGCCTGGGGGTGGGGTGGGAACCGGAAGAATGAGAGGCTTTGGCTGGCCCCTTCTGCAGGGCTGGTTGATGTCCCCAGGCCAGAAACAGTGTCCCACCCAGGGCCTCCACTTCCACCCTCTGGTTCCATGCCCTTCTGTGACATCGACTTCTGATAATTAAGGGCTTCCCAACAAGCCTTTTAATTTCCAGAAAACATATCAAAACAGTCATTTTCTCTTCACATGCCACCTGGAGAAGTCTATTCAGCACAGGCACCGGTGGGAATAAAACTTGGGCCATTTTGAAACCTATTTGACATCTTGCCTGTAGGCTAAAACTTGTGTGGTGTGTGCACATGTGTTCGTGTGTGTTCGTGTGTGTGTGTGTGTGTGCACACTTCTGAAATGAGGAGAGAAAGGAAGGTAAGAAATGGAATAAGGGATTAGAGCTGAAACTAGGCCAGCCTCCTCTGGTTTGCACATTTTGCAGGCCACTTAATCTTTGCCCTCAGAGAACAGACTGACAGGAGACAAAAACTATAGGGAACCCTGTTAGCTACCCTTCGGGGATCTGATCACTGTCTCGCTGAAACAATGCGGTCACACACACACACACACACACACACACACACACTCAGCTTCCATCAGACCCCTCCAACGCCCCCACCCATGTCAATGTTCAAAATGTGTTAAGTGAGAGAGTAAAGCAGAAGAGAAGGAAAACCCGGAACAACCCTGCAGTCCCCTCTGCCTTTCCCCTTTCACAGAGCTCATGGGGTAGAAGAGCTTGCTGTAACTTCCGTACTCCCAACAACAAAGCTGATTCGCACAAAAGGCAAAGAGAAAAAGGAGAGCAAAAAACAACTTTTGTTTCTCTCAGCAGTGAGATGCAGAGACCCCGCAGAGGTAAATGCCTTACTTCGTAGCCAGGAGCATGTTTTTTCTTGTCACTTGCTCATTGGGATCGGAATGTTGTCGGTTGAGAAATTCAGCTACTGCTTTGGCAGGAAATTCAGTTTCACACACGTACCCAAAGTCCCTGGCTAGATGGACAGCTTCTCCTGGCAAGAGCAGAGAGGGCAGGGCAAGAGAATGAAATGCTCTGGGATCAAAACTTCCTCTCTGCTCCCAACTCCCTTATTCTCTTAGCCTAGAAGTTAAAGGAAACGCAAACTAGTCCTTTTCTCATCCCAGACATTTGATTTCCTTCTCCCTAGAACCTGCAAGTAACATGACCTCTTGTATTCAAAGGCCAAGAAGATTTGAAAATATGAATCCCACCCACCCACCTACCCAGCTCCACTGCCATCCTCGGCCCTGACTGACAGGCCCCACCTTCTCTCTTAAGACGGTTCTTGTATTCCAACCTCACACCTATCAACACACACATAAATGATATTCATAATTACTCCTTGAGCTTTTCTACAAGGGAACCACTGAGAGTTTACATTTTAACTTGATCACATATAATTATCTGTTCATCCAAACCGATTAACCAAGAGGATTTGAGGGTCACTCCACTGAGTCTGTCTGTGCTGTTGATTTTCAAGAATCTTTGGTTTTAATTTCCTGAACCAGTTGGTTTTTACTGCAGGGCTTCCTGCCATTAGCCCCAGCTCCGGAAGAACGCATGCGCCAATTAGGGCATCAAAGCCCTCTCCGCAGAGCTTGTTTCCATAAAATGGAGCGGATCACAAACAATAACAGTTCTCCAGAAACTGCCTGCCTGCTATAGCACTCAACCCCAGGCCCACACCAATTCTCACACTAGCCGCTAAGCCTCCACTGCCCTTCCTTGGCATCTAATTCTTTGGAGTATGCACAGAGGGATGTCTGTATGCTGTTATTATTTTAATACAATGCTATTGTAGTTGAGTTTCTGGTACTGAACAATTGCTGGTTTCTAAAATTGTTTTATATTATCATCTCTGACACCATTCACAAATAAAAAGCATGCAAGTCCTCCTCACACAAGGCTTTAAACGTTTTTTAAAGTAACTTATAAAGCTAGAACTTGGATTCACTTGTAATACATCTCCTCAAACACAAGACGTAAATAAGACAAAATGCTTCCTTTCCATATGAAGTTTAGCCTTTAAATCTGGCTGGTAATTTAAGCGTCATTTTCCACATTACCGGGAGACATTTCTACAAATGCACACAAAAAAATGCAAGACAGCAATATCTTCATTCGTAAGACACACAAATTTGAGCCAGTGTAATATTTAAAACAAAAAAAACAAAAAACCCTTAGGACTCTGAAGCAGATAGGAATGTGAATGGATTGCAGGGTCAGTCTATCTGGAGCGAGGCGTGAGGACATGCTTGGCCTTTTATTTCAGGGACTTTGGAAGGGTGACTATGTGGACGTGTGTTAAACACTGCCATGAGAAACTTATTTTGCAATGCTTATATTTCTTTTTTGCCTTTCCATATCCAAGCAATCTGAAGTCCAAAATGGCTTTCTTCCCTTCCAGGAGAGAAGCACAACTACACAAGAGATAAGAGAGCATACGTTTTGGTGAACAAAAGCCTACAAGGGTAGAAAACCCTCCGATTTCAGGGACAGTCCTAAATCAGGATACAGGTCAAAGATTCCCACATTAATTCAGGAAGTAATGGTCACGCGTTTCAACAAACACAGATGTCAGAATAACTTAAATAATTCACTGCTGAGCTCTTTAAAAGATTCTTGGAGAATGGGCAGTTCTGAAATGTGTGTACTGTTTAGGTCAGAAATGGGCTGCAAAGGTGTAATATTGTGGGAGAGAGGAAAATCGAAGGATAGGAGTACGCAAATAATTTTTAGCATGCAAGAATTCCATTCACCTCAGGCTATATTCTTTGGAAAGACAAAACTGCCTGGTTGACACAAAATACCAAACATCTGGCCCCTAAATATTATCCATTTTCCCAACAGGCAGTTCCTTCCTAGTTAGCAAGTGGGTTCGCTTACCCTCCACTAGTGAAGTCAGCAGGGTAACGTTGGCAGCTTTACGTCTCCCTGCTGGCAGATTTAATCCTATTTTGTCCAGTTTTTCTCTTAGAGATCTTCCTCCATTTTTAGACTTCGCCCTGTTTCACAGATATACACACGATAAGCATTTAGAAAACACTGGGTTGCTCTACATCAACTGAAAAGCATTGTGAAAGATTCCTGGAACACGTTTATAAAATTTGAGACATGTCACCTCTAGGAGGCTGAGGCAGGAGGATTGCTGTCGGTTCGGGACCAGCCTGAACTACAAAGCCCAGCTTGAACTGCATAGTAAATATGGTACACAAGGATCACAAGGAGACAAATGGGTGTTAAACTGTAACGCACCCCCTGTGTTTAGTGACAACCATTTAGTGACAACTATTGCAACCATTACCACACATAGGAAGTTTTGATTTCCCAACTCTCAGAAAGAAGAACCACAGGCAAATAAACATGACTCTGATCTCTAGGGTTGGAGGTGTTCTCAAGTTCAACTGATTATTGTATACTTCCTCTGTTCTTACAGTCACACAAATCCCAATGGGGTCTTTAAATTGTCTTTGCCAGATCTGCTGTTAGGTTGTTCAGAGTAACCAAAGTTATCAGCGCTCCTGCGTCTCTTGCCCTGCTTTGGCCCCAGTGGGAAAGTCATTTCACCAACTGTTTACACGCCATGTCACCAGCCTAGTGGGAACCGTCAAAGCCTGACATCAGCTTCTCAAAATTTCACCAGTTTCAGAAACAATAGAGGCGGTTCTAAATAGATGTCTAAATAGACTCCCATAATCAGAAAGTGGTTAAGATACATTGTTTAAATAAAACAGCAAATTAATTAATTTCAGATTTTATTCCCCACTCAAGTGCTCTTTAATTGTGTGGATTAGATTATACTCCCCTAGGTAAACAGTCTCCAATCCTGGGGGTGGGGGAAGGGAGAAAAAAAAGGCAGAGGACAGAAAAAGGATCTATGTCAGAGAAAGATTACAAAGAGAAAGCAAAATGACTGTGAAGAAGGAAGAAAAGGTCAGAATCACTGATGTTAAAACGTTCCAAAACCCTCTGACAGGATTTGTATGGGATATGCCCACCAGCCTTGAACTGTGGGCCCACAAATAGATAAGTGGACCAGAGTCAAAATAATGAAGTTCTTGGTCTTAATTAAGAAGAAGTAGGTGAAGGATAATAAACACCTTATGCTGCTAAATTCAACCCAAGCCCCTTAATGCACATGGCTGAGGGAAACCCCGGGGGAGGAAGCCCACAGCAGGGATGGTGCTCTCCTCCAAAACGACCCTATAAAATCCTCTCTCCGAGATGAATCATCACCATCTCGTGGTGTGGGGTGACCCCCCCCCACACACAAAAAGAACACGCGCAATCTTCGGTGGCAACTTCGTCCAAAGCGCGTACACATGCCAGGCCCGCACAGCGCCTGGGGCGTCCACGCCCGCTGCCCTGCTCTGGGGGTCGCCAGCTGCAGGGAGGCGACAGCGCCCGGGGACAAGGGGCCGCACTATAGGAAACTGGTCGCCTCGCTTAGCTAGACGCTATTCTGTGAAAACCGTGTTCAAAGGACGGCTGGGGACCATCGAGACCCTACTCGGTGATGAGGCAAAGCGAAGAGCCCCGGAGGAAGTCTTCCTGGGCTTGCAAGGTGCGTGCCAACAGGGAAAAGACGGCCGCACGGCGCCCCGCGGCTGCAGAAGCAGGGACTGAGCCCGCGGCGGAGCGAGCCGCGCGCGCGCGCAGAGTAAGGGCGCAGGACCGGGCGAGGGCGCCGGCGGCGGGCAGAGCGCGCGCCCGAGGACGGCGAAGAGCGCAGGCGCGCGCCGCCTCTCCCCGCCCCCAGATCCCACCCACTCAGCTTCGCGCTCCTCTCCCGCCCCTTCTTTTCCCGCGAAGGGAGGGCCATGGCGCGAAGGCCGCGTGCGTCGCCGCCGCCGGCCGGCGCAGGCGCAGTGTTCCCCGGTCGAGTGCGCGCGCACGCGCGCGCGCTTACTCTCTAGTTCGCGCGGGGTGGGCGGGCCGGGCGGGGCCTCACCTCCGGAGCACTCCGCCCAGCAGCGACGCGTTGAGACACTCGGGCGGCGAGAGGCGCCGCTGCACTTCCGCCACCGTGACCTTGTACTTCGAGGTGGAGCTGAGGAGCGAGAGGCGACCCGGAACTGAACAAAAGACTTCGTTGGGGTTCACCACGCCGCCGAAGAGGTTGTCCTTGTTGATAGGGATTGCGGAGACGGCGTTGCTGTTGGTCTTGGACAGGGACACGGGGCCTGCGGAGACAGACGGGAGGCCGCGCGTGGGCGTCGAGGGTCCCCAGCCCCCCGCCACCGGGGCCTGCCTGCCGCGGCGGGCCCCGCTTTTCCTTCCAGGCAGCTCAGAAATGCTGTAACTCTCTCGCCACCGCCCGTCGCCCTCCCACTCCCCGGCCAGACCCGGTCCCCGCCCTACCCTGTCCCCGGAGCTGAGAGGCCACCTGGCGAGCCCTGCGCCGGAGCGGAGTGCGCCCGGGCTGCGTGCAGTTTAGGGGGCGGGGGCGGGGTTGCATTGCAAACCTAGGGTAAGTTAGATCTGCGCTGGGGGGTTGCGGGGTGACGAGTTTAGTGTCCAAGAGAAAAGGGCTACAGTATTTATTACTTTGCTAAAATCAGCCGAAAGTTTAGATGGCTAACGCAACCAGTTAATGAGCATTTCAGTTACGACACCAGACTAGAAAGTGGTAAGTTCACATCACATGTCCCGACCTTTGGAGGCATACATTCTATCATATGTTCTGTTTCAGAAAAGATTCAGGTTTTGGAGATCCATTCCAAACCCACTTTTGAGCTGGGGATGGGGGCGGGGTGGGCCGAAGAACTGGCCAAAGGCGGAGCACTAGCCTTGGGTCCTTTTGTTGAGCAAATACTTAATGGGCCCCGCGGGCTTAAGCGCCTTCAATGGGAGGGGTTAGCAGGTACGGTATTCTTCTTAGTTAAAACCATAAGCCCTTCATTGTTAGGAAAAAATTCAAGACCAGCACGAAGTACGCTGTTCATTTCTCAACACCAGTGTAACTCAGACGCATGCACTCACAACTATTTCAGTACACTGCATTGGTATCTTAAAATCCCACACGAAGACTTAATGCGCCCAAGTTCTGGTCACAATGCTCCTCAAATGTTCTTTAATGAGCGATATTGTAGCAGTATGGGAGGGGGGGGGCTCTAGGTTTTGGATAGATCACTTGTGACATTAATAGCTCTAGGGAGGCTAATAGAGACAATAGGAGTTAAACGAACTCTTGAGAGATTACTAATAAAAGAGCCAATTATCATGTCGACTTGCAAAGAGCATCTCTTTAAGATTTATCCCTTGAACATCTAATTTGACGTGACAAAGACTGCACGGATGCAAAAATGAAACTTTAGCTAACAATATACTGGTTGAGGTTAGAAATGAGAACAGCTTCATATAGCATAGTCCTCTGCTGGTGCCTAGAATCCCAAAATGTAATCATAACCCCCCCCAAAAAGTGAATATCCTTTAATCCAAGAAACTTTATTTCTACTCACTAAGCACTATAAATCCATCCAAATCACCTGACACTTTTCCAACAGTTTCTGCCTTGAACAAACAATAATCCTACCATCCTCAAGGTGCTACTACTTTTAAGCAAGAGCTCCATTTGTTAACCCAAGTCACAAAGTTTCAAACTCCTTAAACAGCCAACAAGAAACTAAACTCAACAACATGAAAGTTTTCCCCAGTTTGAACTGCTTCTAAATCATCTGTCCTTACAATCATGAAATTATTTGCACTATTTTAATATAAAAGACTTCTTAACACTCATGGCCTTAACTCCACACGGTAGATTAGCTAAACTCTTAAACCAGTTCAGTATTCAAATGCTGCTTCCAAATCAGTTCAACCAGTGCACATTTCATGTGTTTGTCCAAATATCATTAAACTAAATTAAACGGTCAAATCATGAATCAGAACAAAGCTACCCTGTTGCCATTACCAAGCTACTGAAAGCTGATGATTTAAGCATTGCTTTTCTATGCTTATCTATTTGCTAATTCTGAGCCTTTAGGAAATCCTATTTGAAAAAAATAAATACAGCTCTGCAAGTTCTTTTAAATAGCTCTCTGCCTGTAAGGACATGCTTGGAATGCAGAAGGAAATGGCTTACCTTTCTTAATTACAGTTTGATCTGGGATGTTAATACCCGGGTCTTCTACGTGCTGCAACAAAAGGATACACATGGATGTAAGTGTATAATCAAAACAAAAGGAAATGAATATTCTGTGCAAGATGGGGGAGGGGAAAGTGTAGGATCAAAATTCTCCCTCCCATAAGATGACATTTATATATAAACATCTCATCCTGGCTTATTAGAATTGGAGGCTTTGGGACTCAAGAGGTTTCACTGCACACCCAGAGCCAAATTCTCCTCCCCAGCAAATAATCCGTGTTTGAAGGGGATGGGGTGGGGAATAAAACTTTCTGTGGAAATTAAGTCAAGTTTTGGAGTACCTAATCTTTCTCACAGTCAGTTCGACCTTTAGAAATGCTCCTAGCTTTAGTTTGGCGCCTCAGTGGCTTCGGACTTTACAGCTTCCCATGTGCAGGTAGCAAAAGCTAGGGCAACACAATAGAAATGACGGGCGGGAGCAACGGAGGAGTGCTGGGAACCTTGTAGGTAACGTAATAAAGAGCAAACACACCTTCACTTATGGAGAATTAGAAATAATTTTCTTAAAAGGCTACTGCCTAAACGGATATGACAGGAATATGAACATATCAAAAATAATAATGAAGAAAAACCTCTGAGGTTGCTTTTCTATTGTCCAAACAGCAGACTTGTCAGTGTGGGTTTTCTTTCTTTTTTTTTCTTTACAGATGGATGGGTAAACGTGTGTGCTAGAGTCAAAACGTGATTAGAAAGTAAAATGAAATCATGTTTTCTAATGCAGAAACTGACAAGCAATATAATGTCTGGCTGTGTTTACAAATTAGCACCAGGGCTGCTGAGATAGAAGATTTCGCAATCGTTACCAAACACAGGCATTACCATTTAAAAAACTATTACTTCCTTCTCTAGTCTTTGTCCAACAATAATACTGATTCAAACATTTTCCATTCTGTCTTGGATTTATGCTCCTGTTAATTGTGCCTGATCGCAATGATTCCGGGTGGATGGTACTAAGTTGCTTTATTACAGGTTTTATTATACTCAATGCTCTCATTTGTAACTTGCCTAAAGTGCTTCTGGATTTAAGTATAATTAAATTGAGAAATGTTCAGAAATGACTACTACTGCAGTTCTTGTGTTTTAACTATATGGGGAAATATGATCCCTTTATGTATGCACCCTAAACCCATAAAGTAAATGTAGTGTGGCATGATACTTTTATTTGTGTTATTTCTAGACCTTGTCCATACAGGGAAGACTATTAAGTTTAAAGCCCCACTGAGATATTAATGATTAAATAATTTTCACCATCTATTTTTCTTAAATATTTAGCAGTCCTTATTAAAGGTTAACTGTTGCAGCAATGGGAAAATTGAAAACAACCCTTTTTCTGACCCAAATTCCTTTGAAATAATTTTTTTTTCTTAAAAGGTGGGAGAGAGAGGGAAGAGCAGCACTGGGTTTCCTTGCTTTTATTTGATCTTTTGATTAATTCATTTTACAGACCAATTTACCCACAAAGAGACTGTACAAGTATTAAGAATGCCCACCAGTCACCTGAAATGTTTGCAAAGTAGACTGACTCTAACTCACAGTAGCTCCAAAAGCTTATGTTATTTTGCATTTGAAATATTTCTTAAAAGCAAGAGAAAGACTTCAAAGACTCTTCAGGCAAAGGACCTAAAATGCTCAGGCCTTTTTAAAATTACTCTCTTAGTACTCATTCTACTTCTCACCAATGGTGCTGTTTAAGTAACACTTTCTAGAAGCATGCAGATGTGAACATATGCACAGTGCTTACTAGCCCTTACCCTGGATCAAAGTGCCTCATTCCCTCTTCTCCATACAAGGCTGCTAAACATAACCAACAAATTTCAGTGACTAACTGGGTCAAATGAAAATGTAATAAATTTTCTATAGAACTTAAATAATGTTTTAAATCCACCAAGCGAGCAGGTAAGTTCACGTGACCCTTTTCCTTACAATCTAATGCAGTAATCATTAAACTGTCAACGGACATACTGCTGCTATATTTGATGCAGTAATTTGAAATAGCATTTTAGCAAAAATCACATCCAGATACATTTCCTCTCCAAAGAAAAGCAGCTTTAACAGAAGCCTTTACAGCTTTAATAAAATTATTGGCTTGCTCTAATTCCATTTCAGGAAGGTTGTGAGGAAACCATAAATATATAGAATTGCAACAGTGATGCTGGTTTAAATTTAATTTCAGAAAGTATTTTCAAATTATCAATAGCCTGGTTTGCGTTGTAAATAGCAAATGTGCTAATGCCATGCTTATTTAGAAATCATTTTAAACTGCATTTATTGATAACTGAATTAGAACTCAAATAACATATTACCCAATAGTCTCAAAACATTTAATTTAATATGGGGTGTAGCAGGCTCTGATAGGCGTTGGGAGCCTAGCTAATGATTTATGAGGTCACCACTTAGCACCCCTAGGAGGAGAAGAAAGCCGCGTTTTAATGTCTGCCTGGGTTTGTTACTGACTTTTGTTCAATCAGGACAGGGTCTCCATAACTTTTGGGTTTCACTAGTGCTTATAAAATCTGGTTTAAATACTCTTCTCAGTTTGTCTCTCACGTTTTTCAACATTGCAAGAGTGTCTGATGAGCTCTTTTGGTTAAATTTAACATCTAACCAGGACGAGGAGACACCCCCAAGGCAGTATCAGCGTGGAATGTGGTCCTCTAGCCATAGAAACAGTTTACTGCCGTCGTGGAGAGGGGCAGAGTCTGTTCGTGGTGACATTCGTCTGATTTATTCTGTGTTGTGGAAATGGTAATGGTGGCATTGTTTGAGGGAGCTCCAAGAACCATTGTTCTGGGGCAGGACTCTTCATCGCTTTTTAACTTTTCAATTTGGTTGTTTCTTCGGGTGCTCAGCACACCCCACCACCACCACTGTCACCAAATAAACATTTCGGGAAGGACCTTCCTGGAGGAAAGCCCGGCCGGGCCACGGGTCCCGGGACGTCTCCGTGCTGGGAGAGACCCCGGCCTGACCCAGCCCGCGCTCGCGGCCTCTTACCGGGACGTCCTCGATGGCGTGAGGTAAGGAGTGGATCGGGAGGTCTCCGAGTCCGGAGCCGAGCCCGTGCGGGCCGTGCAGGAGGTCCTCGTGCCGCCGGTAATCCCTGCGAGGATCCAGGCCCGACAGCTGGTGGGGCAGCCCCCGGTGAGTGTGCAGGAGCCCAGAGTCCTGGCTCTGCCTCTGGCCGGGCCAGCCCGGGTGCTGCGGCTGCGGCTGGGCGTGCAGGGGGTTCAGGCTGTAGGGGTCGTTGACGTGGGAGTAAGGATCTTGCGACTGAGGGTAGATAGGCTGGTAGGGCGGGGGGAANGGGGGTGTGGGACAGCGGCGGGGCGCTGGTGTAGGGAGATTGACCTACAGTGCCCAGCTGGGGCAACCGTGCCGTCCCGTTGCTGGTGCCGTCGTGACGGTCCTAGAGCAGGGGAAAGGACAAGAAATCAGACGCGGCTCACTGCCGTCCCCACTAAACCCACTCGCAAACCTGGGTGGAAAACTACTCTTTCCCCACAGCAGGCCGCCGGGTGAAAAGAACAAATCTGCTCTACATTAATCATTTCGGAAACCACCCCAGAAATCAGAGGCAGTTCCAAAAGCGCGAAGGAATTAGATTGTGTGATATACGCGCGTGAGAGTCTCCTTCCACGTTTCTTTAAAAGGGGGGAGAGGACAGAAAGGGGTCTCCTGGAAGATGGCTCCTTCAATTGCGTGAAACCTCCCTTAAGCAAAATTAAAATCCCTGCTAAATATTAAACAGTAGAAGCGGCCTTTTCCTTTCCCCCGGAGTTGAACCTGTCTGCTGCCACTTCGTTGTTTACTCTCTTCCACTTGAAGGAGGAAAAAAAAAACCAGAAACCTTCAAAGACCATTACCATTTCATGAGTATTTAAATAGAAACATACTTCGCACAGGGGTTGTAAGGAAAGCACATGTTTAAATTACCAGCTTAAGGAAGGATTTAACTGCAGGATCGGGGGTCTGTCTTTTCCACTTCCTCAGTTAGGAGCCTTTTCTCGACAGACTCGATTTACAAGGTATGAATGGGGGCATCAAGTTAAGGTTGAAAATAGAAAGGCTCAGCCTTATTGGGTTTAACGGGGAGAGGTGCACCCCGGGGCGGAGGCCCCCGCCCCTTCCACCCGGGCCCCAAAGGGCAGGAGAAACGCCTGACTTTAGGTTCTTGTATTGCAATTCGCTTGCAAAACAAGCAAATAGGATTCCCGGGTACGCAAATCCTGCACGGTTCAGCCGCAGACCCTGACTGCCGGTTGGGGGTTCGCCGGGTAGGATTTTTTATTTTCCTAAAGACAGATTTAGCATCAAATGTTGAGAACATCTCGAAAGCAAGTGGAGACGCAAGGAAATAAAGGTGAACGTGGCAAGAAATGCGCCCAGGGCGGCAGCTGCCGGGTAGGTCCGAGGGCGCGAGAGCGGGTGGCGATGCACTGGATCCAAGGACGGAAAGGAGCAAAGGAGAGCGAGAAAGGTGGAAAGTGGAAGGATGCGAATGGAAGGAGGTACTAAGGAGGAAACCTGGGAGCGAACCCCGAGGTCGCGGGCAGCTGCACTGGCCCGGGGATTCTAGAACAGAATTCCTAACGAAACAGGAATGGGGTGGGGGGTGGGACTCACCATAGCTGAAAAACTGTGAACTAACATCTGCGAAGAGTCTGGGGTAACGAATCAGGGTGGAAAAAAAAAAAAAAAAAAAAAAAAAGCAAGCCCGGAGCACCCGGCTGCCCGCCGCCCGAGCGCGCCCCACACAAAGGCGCCGAAGCCCCGCGCTACGCAGGATTCGAGTCACCGCGCGGACACTCCCGCGGGCGCCGCAGCCCCGCGCGCATCCATCCCGACGTGGACCACACACTCCGCGGCGCCTTCAGCTGGTCGAGCCCACCGTCTCAATCCTGCCGCGGTCGGTTAGGATTCNTAAAAAAAAAAAAAAAAAGGAGAAGAAGAAGAAGAAGAAAAGAAAAACCCAAAAAAGAAGGGGAAAAAAAGTGTCTGAAGAGAGTGTGTGTGCATGCGTGCGCGCGCGTGTTCCTTAATCCGTGTCTCCCCTCTTTTCTTAGCGGCGGCTTCACTTGAGCTTCTAATAACCGCGCTCGCCGGGCAGCGTTCCTGGAGCCTCCTAATAGCAGATATTCATGACTATTAATATTACACGAATACTTAATAAGGGAAGAATGCCTGGAAATCGAGCGTGAAGCGGAGAGGCAACTCGCGCCGGAGCCGACTCTCAATGCAGTCCATTGACGGGAGCCTCAGTGTAGCAAATCGGAGCTGGGGACGGGGAGCTCGGGAGACAAAAAGCGGGCGAGAGAGGGAGCGGGCGAGCGCGCGGGGGGCCGCGGCGCGGCGGCTGGCGAATCACAGGGAGGGGGCAACATTTTAAAAGGTTGCAGGGAGTGCAAAAGTGAAAGAGAAAGAGGGAGCGAGGGAGGCCGAGGAGAGAGCACCGAGAGGGAGAATGTGTCTGCGTGCGTGTGTGAGAAAGAAAGTGTGGGCGAGGAGAGGAGCTCGGAGTAGGGAGCGCGGAGGGAGGGAAGGAGGGAGAGCCCGGGAGGAGGAGGGGAGGGAAGAGGGGGGAGGGGAGGGGGCCGAGCCGGAGCGCGCGGAGCGGAGGGGGCGGGGGAGGGGGAGGGGAGAGGAAGCCGGCGAGGACAATCAGACCTAAAAGGCTGGGGCAGACCTCAGGATGTGGCGGGGGTCGCGCGTAGCGGACAGGAGCCGCGGGGCACCGCGTGCGGGCGCTGCTTGGGCTCTGCGCTCCGGAGGCGCCTCTTGGTGCTCTCCGGCCGCGGGCTTCCCTGAAGCGCAGGCCGGCCTGGGAATCGGGGTTTGGTTGTCCGCTGCCGCCCGGCGCCTCCATGGCCCAGCGCCCCGTCTGGGACCAGCCCTCGCCCGGCTCGGCGACCTGGAGAGCTTCCCTCGGATACCCGCGCGCTCCTCCCTCGTCTCTCCCTCCCGGGGCTCCGAGAGGGGGAGCCTGGACGCGGCCCCGGGCGCGCACAGACACGAGGCGGCCCAGCCCGGGCGCCGCTGGCACTGGCTCCCGGCACCCGGCGTAAACCCGTCCGACTGGCTGGGTCACTACCGCCCGGCGGCCCCCACGACAAGGCTGACTCTCCCAGCGCGCCGCCGCTGCCACTCCGCCCGCCAGGTTGTCACAACGGGCGGCACCTCGCCCCCTGCGTGTCCCGGCAGAGCCTCTGCACAATCCGGCGGCCCCGAAATTCCCGCTGCCGCTACCGCAGACAAAGTTGTCGGAACAGCCTTGACTTTATCTAGCTTGCTGCTCTCGCGTTTCTCGCCTTTCCTGCCTCACTCACACGCACACATTCACACGCACCCAGGAGCGGTCCCTCTGGAGTGGCAGTGCCTCTCCCACCCGGCCCCTCCTGGCCGCTGGTACGCGCAGAGCCGCGCTGAGGTTCGGAACCCTGCTGCCAACCGCGCCCGAACTTAGAACCGAGTCTCGGCCTCCGCGAAAGTGGAATGTTCGAGCCTCAGGCCAGAGCCTAGACCTGCACAGAGTGGACTGTCCTAGGCAGAGACCAAGGGTCAACCCAACTTGCCCACAAAGAGGCCCCTCGTCCCGAAAACAAAGCGACCTCTCCGAGTACTGTACCCACGCCCCCCTCCAACGCGCCCGAAGCCCCCGGAACAGCGCCGGTGTCCGTGGGGTGTCACCTCGGGCCCGGTCTACGAGACTGGGGTACAGCAAACAGGGGAGCCTGAAAACAGAAAGAAGCGTGGTAGCGTTGGGAAGGAAAAGGGAGGAGGGAGAGGGTGACACGTCGTTCATAGAAACCCAGTTTCTGAATTCGTAAAGGCAAGATTTCCGCCACTGCGCAGGCACGCAGGCGTCTCTGCCTAATAGTCTCAGCTGCTCCGAACGCCAGCGGAGTAAAGAAAAAGGAAAAGTCGAGGCTGCTATGTATTTCTTTGGATAATCTATGGCCTCCTGCCTCCACCCTCTCCTAGACTCATCTGCTCTTTGGGGGGGGGGGGGCTTGAAAAAGGTTGCCTCGGGTTCCCAGCGCCTCCCTCGGGCCGATTGTTCGCTCTCTGGCCTGTCCCAAGAAGTCGAGCTCTGAGGGCCCTGAGTTTTAAACCGGGCGTCATAGGGGCGCGCTCCGCCGGCCCAGGGGTTCGTGGCACCAGAGGCATCGGCCCTTGCGCCAGGATTCCCACGGTCCAGCTGTGGAGCGCCGGCCGGTGCAAGGGCGGGTGCCCGGGATCCAGAGCCGGCGGGCGCAGCGCGTCCTCGACGCCACCACCGCGGGGTGTGTCCACCCCTAGCTCAGCACAGCGGGAGAAGCTGCTCTGAACTTCTTGAAACAGGGAGGGCTGGGAGTGAGCCGGGTAGCCGGGATGAGTACTCCCAAGCGAGCCTCTTACAGGGAGGCGCAACCGAGCTCGGAGCGAAGGCCCTCCCAAAATAAGTGCAAGGAGAGAGGGAGGGAGGGAGGGAGGGAGAGCGGGGAAAAAAAGTATAAAAGAAGGAATATTATATCAAAGAAGTTGTGATTTGGGACCCGGACCACAAAGAATGAACAGGCGCGTGCCCGATTTGCCCGCGATTATTAAAAAAGAAAAAAGAAAGAAAGAAAGAACCCAACGTGTTCTTCTCTTTGCCCCACTCTTAGACACGGCCAAAAGTGGTCCGAAAAAGGAGTAAAGTGGTCCCAGGGAAACGAGGGAAGAGAGCGTCCAGATCCTCCCTCTCCAGCTTCTCCCCGGCGTTCTCGGAGATAAGGGGGCGGGCGCGGCGCCGGCGAAAGTTTGTCCCACCCGCATTTCGCAGCTGGCTGCGAGGAGAGAAGGCGAGGGAGAGTCGAGCTTGGAGGCTGCGGCTGCAAGGATGACAGAGCCAGCACCGCGCTTACCTCGCAGTCCTCGTACTTGATATTATCCGTCAGTTTCCAAAGCATTTTCATGGATCGTTGTGAACGGATTTGCCCCTCTCCACCTCGCACCCAAGTGGAGCCACTCTCTGGGTGAACGCAAAGTGCCGGCTGCCGGCGGTGAGCACGGGAGGAGGAGGAGGAGGAGGAGGACGAGAAGGAGGAGGAGGAGGGTAAGGAGGAGGAGGAGGAGGGTAAGGAGGAGGAGGAGGAGGGCGAGGAGGAGAAGGGCTAGGAGGAGGAGAGAAGGGAAAGAGCTCCCGTGTGCGCTCGGAGATCTCCCTCTAATGGTAGAAACTTTTCCCTTTTCCAGCTCTTTACCAACAGCCTAATCGCCTCATTAGCATATCAACAATAGTCCAATTGCTCGCCAGTACCCCAATCGGCCGCCGGCAGCTCCGACCCAGGTATAAAGGCCTCCGCAAGCCGGGAATCTACTCCTAGAGCGCACGCCAGCCTGCTGGACCGAAGCTTCCCGGAGCTCTACCACCTTGACCGGCAGCCCCACCGTCGCCCACTTCAGCCCAACTTCATCCTCCTCCCTCCTTCCTCTCAGCCGACCTCCTCTGCGCTGGAGATGCTTTCTGCAAAGCTCGGAACTATGCAGGGTCCCAGAGCAGTGCAGCCTGGGGGCCTCTCGCCCCCACCCCCGCTTCTGCTACTATCCGAGCTGCTCTTTCGGCCCGTACAATTTTATTAGAAATCATTATCCCTTTCGCAATTAAACATAACCACCAAACCAAGACCAGCATTGTCACTCCAGGACTTTTTCCCAACAAGAGATTGCCTCTGCCAGCGTCCGCTACCCCCTGGGGCCGCAGCACCCGGAGTTTTATTGGCTGTACGCTTTCCCCCAGGTTGGAGATTTTCGGCTGGGGTTTGCGATCTCTTAATTGAGGCGTGTAAAATAGGAGTCTATGCTGAAGAGGTTACTCGACAGCTCCAGGGGTTAAATGATTTTTCCCCGTACCTAGGAAGCTGGGGCAAACAGACAATTCAACTTAATGTTTGGGCTAAGATTTGGTAGATGCAACGTGGACAAGAATATAGAACTCCCGTGGAGACGCACAGCGGCTTCTAGAGTTGCGCCTATGCACAGACCGATGTGCGCCTGGAAATTCAGACACTGTCACATACACATCCAAATAAATCACCGGGAACCAACTCTTCTCCGGGCTAATCTGCTCCAGTTTTCCCAAGATTCCCCTTTTTAATTAAAGAAGGGAGAGTTCCTTCATGATTTGATGCTACTAACGCCAACGCTCTGGTGGCAGCAGTGCCCGGCTAAGGAGAAATCTGGAGGCCCCATGCTGCCCCCTGGTATGGTCCAAGTTGGCCAGGGTCAGTGCGGGCTCTCCGGCTTCACCAGGGTTCCCCAGCACCACCTTCTGTTTCAGTGAAACTTTTTTTTTTTAGTGAATTTTTTTAAGAAGGAAAAAAAAGAAAAGAAAGACCTAATGTGACACTTCTAAATACAGAGTTACCACTGAGCTGCTCCACTACTCTTACAAAATGTTTTATCTGTCTTTGTCCCTGCTGAGTGCAGCAGACTCTACAGCCCTAGGTCTGGCCTCACAGGCTTCTGGCTCATCTGGGCCTGTTTTGCAGACACTTCCAGGCCTCCCAAGATCTCACAGTGTATTTTGCGGCAACTGAAGCTGCTTGGAACTCAAGCATTTCTTAACAGGTGGAAGGAAGGGAAGAGAAAGGAGGGAACCCTAACCTCCACCCCTACCTCCCACCCCCACCCCCACCCCCACCCCAGTCTACAGCTGGGGGAAGAATTCTCTGTCCAAAAGAACTCAGTGACTCCACAGGCTCCCAAAATGCTAGTGAGAAGGCTGGAGCTGGCAAGGGAATTCAGCGCCAGAGGGATGACCTCCCTGGGCACTGGGCACTCCCTGGAGCTTGCTTTCCACATCAGAATGTGAGCACAGTCACTTGGCTGAATGGGCTGGGTACCTGGCGCCCCACTCTCCCGGAAATTGATGAACTTCCAGGACTGACCCTGTGGGCTGCCCTGAGGCCTGCGGCCTAGCACAGTGGCTAGAAGTCAGGAGCTTGGCCTACAGGAGCTGGGGTTCTGTCACCTTTCCAGGGGCCGCTACCACTCAGTATACGGTGGCCTGTAGGCCCAATCCTAGGCCCTCGAATCTGGGTCTATACACCCTGCAGCGCTGCTCTGTGTGCAAGAAAAGCCGTAGGTTTCGCTTTCTTTTTCTTCTGTTTGTAGGCGGGGGACAGTGGTTAAGGACTTTTCCACCCTTTCCAAGGCCACCTCAATACTCCCTGCCTCATCCCACTGCCCACGCTGCCAGGGCTGCTACACTTGTTGTATTCCTGCTGAGGGTGCCACTGAGGTCAGACTGAGACCTCCCTGCTCTACATTGCCACTGAAGTGTGGGTGCCCACAAAAGGTCCCAGAAAGCATTCCCCAGGGCCAGCAGAGCTCCATCTAGATAAGCTTTACCAATACAGATCACTCCCTTGCATGTGAAGGGGATCCTGACAGTGCCAGGCCTGCTGTTAGGGCTCAGGGATTCAGGCCAGCCCTGAGCTATGGAGAAGAGGAAGAGGGAAGAGCTAATATCTACATTAGACAGAGACACAGAGAGAAACAGAAACCTTGGGCCAGAGTAACCTATACCCTCTGGTTGTCACTGACTTCTGAGAACCATGAGCCCACCGGCCAAGCCTGGTAGATCCAGTCCATTTGGGCCCAAGAGTGGCTCACCCCACCCAAGATTCAGACCTTCTGTCATTTACTTGCCAGGCCACAGAGCACCCAGGAGCCAAGCAGGCCTCTCTCCTCTGTCCCCTTTCCCCAAACAATCTCAGTGCTTCCAAATCATAGTCTAACTCCCAATCCAACCAAACCTGGGTGGGTGGTAGAAAAGTGCCTGGAATTTCACAGTGAGGCTTGCATGAATTAAAGGTGATATCCCCAAAAACACTCCTGATGAAGAACTACCCTAATCTTCAGCCCCCAGAGAAGAGAGAAACAGCCTCCCACCCACAAAGGTGGGGAGGAAATGTTGCAGATTCCTAGGATTTGTCCTGGTGTGGGATTTGTATCCTTAAATGACAATGTGAGTCTCCCTCAGGGAATGAAGTTCCATTTTGTGAGGTTTAACCAGAGGGGGGATAAGCAAAAATGATCATTTTAATAAAAGTAATAAATAAAAAGAAAACAACAAAACAAAACTCTTTCCTATCTCCAGCTCTAGAGAATGTAAAGATCAGACTTCTTGGAACTTCAATTCTAATGGCCTAAAATTGAAACAAACAAAAACCTTGCTCTAAGAGGAGTATAGGTCCGGTTTTTTCTCCTGGAGAATATCGCATTTGGTTCAAATTGTCCCGCAAGCTTGCAACACGCAGAATCTGGCTCTAACCAGGCCTCAGTCGGCTGGGGTGAAAACAAGGCCCCCGCGGTTCCAGTTATGAAACCCTCTGCCTCCTCACCAACCGGGGCAGAACCGCCCTTATTTCCCGCAGGGAAAATGTCTGGAAATTAAAAGGAGCGCGCTGGCTGGGGGATTGTTTCCCGCCTGGGCTCGGGGTCTGCGGTTCAGGATATTGTGGAGGGGCCTTGTGATGCCCGAGGCCTTGCTGGGTCACGTTTGGTAAAAGCTGATTCCGCAAACTGGAGACCCCGCTTCTTTACCCATAGCCCAAGAGGCGAAAATCTATTCCAGGAAGCACATGGCCTGCCGAATGGCCAAACTTTGGGCAAACTTTTAAGTGCTTCTCAAACACGAGCCCTGCCACGACTCCGCTGTCTGAGCCCCCAACCAGTCTGCCCATAACTTAGGTCCCCCAAGCCCGGGGAGACAGGTGCACCCAAAGCCCACCCCAGAGGCGCAGCCTGATGTCGGGGTGAAGCCAGAGGCGCCGCGAGCTGGCAGCGTCCCCCGCAGCGAGCTGCACCCCAACCCCGTGATCTTCCCAACTCCGGATGAGTCATCCACCCAAGTTTCTCTTCGGGGTGGGGGTGGGGAGGGAGGCCCGGGAAAAATGGCTGGAGCGCAAACCGCAAGTGACCCTCGGGGCCACCTGTGGAGCGCGCCGGACTTTTCCAGGCTCGCAACCCCGCGGGCGGGCGGCGCGCTCTTGCCCCAAGCGCTGCGGCCGCCGCCTGCCTCGTTTTTCCGGTCCTCTCTCTTGGAGCGCCCAGGGCGCTGCCAGGCGGGCCGCACCTACAGCTCCGGGCCCTGGGCCACGGCGTTTCCCCCTCGCCTCCCCTCGCAGTCCCCTCCTGTGTCCACGCCCGCCCCCTCCCCGGCCCTCTCACCCCCGTACCTGCCAGTCCCCCATTTTGGCAAGTATGGACATCGCGGCTCGGCGCTGCTGGCGACCGGTCCCCGCCGGGCATGGGCTGGAGGGTTCGGCCGACGCGCTCCCTGGAATCGCCTTGGCAAATCCTTTTTTACCTGCTCACCAACATCTCACCTGGTCCTAAAGAGCTGGGTTGCTACCTGCCGACGCATGCGCGCTGGCCCAGGAATTCGCTCCGCCAGCCCTAGTCCCAGCACCTCGCCGGGCTGACCTGGAAAGTGATGGATTTATAGCCGCGGCAATCTCGCCATCAGCTCCAGCTTTTCCCAACAGCCCCAACCCGCTTTCCCGGTCAGTGCCTGGCCGGCCGGGGAGGAGAAGCCGACGGACTTCTAGGCTTGCTGGGCGCGACGCGGAGGGGAGTGCTGTTTCGTACTGGGTCTAGGGCGTTCTCACGTAAGGACCCCAGACTCCCCTACCCTCGGAACTTTAGGGTCTGGGGTCTGCGACTCGGTGAAGGGTGGGGGATGGGCAGGCACAGAGGAGGGGCCCAGCTGAGTGCACCTGGCCGAATGCGGTGTGATCAGAACGCTGTAGGTGTTAACGGGTCGGACCGGAGGCTGCCACCCCCGGGCCACTTCTGTGCGGGGTTCCAGATCCAGTGTTACTCAATAGGTGAAAACCTTCGTGATTCTTTCATTTCTGATGGCCAATGTGTCTCCCTTCCCCGCCCCCGCAGGCAGAGGGAGAGAAACCCTCCCTCCACTCAAACACACGCGTACACTCATACACACGCGCGACTACACGAGGCTCACCCTTCTGCCTATTTTCACAGCCCTGCCCTTCCCCCACATCTCCAGGGCTCCCCGAACCCTGTCTTTTCCATTAAAAACTTTTTAAAGGGAAGAGTGAGGGCGTCGGTGGCTCTGCGCTGGACAACTGAGGTTTGGGGTTGGGGTTTGCTTTCCCACGACAGATAAGATCGCTCCGATGATTTCACCGCTGCTTCTAATTAGGGGGAGCTTTCAAAGAAGGCATAAGATTTGGGGCTCACAGGCGCCCAGTCCCGTCACAGTCACACTTGGCCCGAGGGAGGGAGCAGGCCCAGGAGGTTCACCCCGCCGAGCTCCCCCAGGGCTAGCCCTGACCGACAGGCCCTCGAAAGCAGGCTGTCCAGAGCTTGGCCCTGGGCAGCTGTGACAGGCGCAGGGCTCTTCTCCCACTCCCACCTCCAGGACTTGGAGTCGAATAAAGAACTGGTTTCAAATTGTCCTCCCTGAGGAGTCAGGCAAGTGTGTGTCAGAGGTCAGGTCTGCTAGAGTGAAGCCTAGTCCTCAACCCCAGAATCCCCTTTTTCCACTCCAGTGCTTGGGCTCCACTCAGTGAACCTGCCCAGGCTGCCAAGCTCCCTCGGGGCCAGGCGTGGGTGACAGTAGAGTTATCGCTCTGGGAGCCCCCACTCGCTCCAGCTTGTGAAGCATTTCTAACCTGAAGCGCTTTGAGCTCAGTGCCAGTGCTGTGGTAGATCTGAAACTCTAATTCCCCCTTCTGGTACTGAGGATTGAACCCAAGGCGCCCTACCTCAGGCCCCTTTAGGTTTTATTTTGAGACAGTCTTGCTAAACTGACCAAGCCGAATTCGAACTTGTGATCCTTCTGTCCCAGTCTCTTCAATGCTAGGACTGCAGGTGTGCTCCACCATGGTGGACTGGAAACATTCTTGGACCTTAAAACCTTGCTCAACAAGTTTTTT
>NDGN011490435.1:0-12134 GCA_002564285.1 Tympanoctomys barrerae | reverse complement strand
TTCAGGAGTACATTTAGCTAGCAGAGGTTTGTAGGAATGTTGTAAAAGTTATATAAGGGCCTGAGAGATAGGTCACCAGCATAGGCACCTGTCTGGTGAGTACAAGGTCCTGAGTTTGATCCCCAGTACAAAAAAAAAAAAAAAAGTTACATGAAGTAGGTAATAGAAAAACAAGACTTTTTGCGCCGTGGGAAATAATTTCATTTCTCAAAGCGATTATAACAACACTAGTATGTTAACAAGGCTGAGAAACGTGTTCGTCTCAAATAATCATGGCAACCGTAATCATATCTGGTTCATTACACTCTCTGGCATTTGAGATAATGCTTCATTAACGTGTCACTTGTTACTTGACTTACATATATGCATACACAGAGAAAGTGAGCAAGCAGGCAAATAAGTATCAAGGTAAAGAAAATTGACTTTTACGAATTCAAGTTGGAATTCAGGTAGCTCAAAATAGTGTGCTGACATTTCTGATATCTAAGTATCTTATTTACATAGGATCTCAAGTTTGCTGCACATGGCAATCCTGGAATTCAGTATTATAAAAAAAAAAAAAAAAGCTGGCAAGTTAAGTAGTGATTTCTCCATTATTAAGAAAGCAGTGGCCTGCAAATAATAAGGCCTAAGGTCAACTGTCACCTCTAATCTGAGTGTCACATAGGCAACTGATTCCAGTTCCTTTTACAGTTCATTTGCCTTGTCTATCATTTGCTCTAGCATTTAGCATCCACCTCACCCTAGGGCTGTTTTCTGAACAGTCCTCGGCACTTAAGGTGAGAATTAACACTTGGCAACTAAACATCAAATTACTGTATTAAAGTTTATACCACGCTTAGCTAGCAATTGCTCTCCTCACACTTCTCACCAATAAAAGGCAAAACAATGCACACACACACACACACACACACACACACAAATCCCTAGTTTCCATTCTCGAAGAACTACTTCAAATCGCGACTGTGTTGGCAGTACCCACTGCAACTGGGCCTCCCAGCTTGTGGCTTCTCTTTGGTCAGGTACTAAGACCCTGGCATGGATTGGAAAGAACCCCACCTTCAATCCTGAAGTTCAACAAAATATGCAAGACTGAAAGAGTATGGATAATAGTAAAAAAATATATGCTTAGCAGTTAGCCATACATACAATTTAAGAACTCCATGCGCAACTGAGACCAAATATTTAAACTCAACCTCAATTTGCTAACCTGGAAAATGGGACTTGATACCACAGTTTCACAGTTATAAGGACTGTGCAAATCAGCATATGTTAATGCTTTTTATATTATCTGACCACGCTAGATTTCTACTTTAATTTAAATAAGATATAGAGTAAATGCCCAAAGTTTTCACTTTTCTTTCTTTTATTACTATAGCTTCTACTTAAATTCCTTTCCAGCCTAATGTACAGAAATATTTCCCAGAGACTATAAATGATACTGTTCTTCAGAGTTCCAGGAAAACAACTGGTAATTACTACAAACTATTACAGAGCATTACTCTTCACAGATAGACCTACAAATAACTCACATTTTGGGAAAAGAATCTGGTAGCAAAGGTTCCGGTTAGAGATTTAGTGGACAGGGAGTATCAGCCACTGGGACAAGGGATCTTTCCAGTACATTTTAGTTTATTTCTGGCAATAAATGCCTGCCCTGCTTCAGCCTGTGCCGTCACCTACCCTACTCTCTTACTTATCACATGTCCAACCAATAAGCACTTTCTTAAGTACCGGCTCACTGACTGCACTCACCAGGTAAAAAGATGTTCTTTCACCCTAAAACTGCTATCACGGTGGATACCTCTTACCTGTCAGATTCTACTAGTTCTAAATGTTTGCTTATGTGTGTCAGCAAGGGTAAGATTTGGGGGTAGTGTCTTAGAAACTCCCCAGGCATTTCCAGATACCACAGTTTCAGTCCACTCGCCGCTGTATTCAATTGCCCAGCCTGGGGTACAACGGACTGTCTTTAACAGCAGCTTTATAATTGCCTCCATGTTTCCATGACTCCCTAAGTTCACTGTAAATTTTTCCACACTACAGGCCCTTTCTTCTGTGATGCTTGCATGCCATGCATAACAAGACACAAAACTAAGATAAAACAACCAACCAGTAAGTGCTTTTCTATAACAGGTAGTGGGCTGAGCCCTACAGGACTGATTTCATCTACCCGTTCTGAAAGCCTTGAAATGTTGGTTTATCCATCATTTCTGTACTGCTGATTAAAAAGTGAGATTCTACTGAACAACTAATTTGAAGATAGCATCATGTAATACAGTAACCATTGTTGGAGTCCTATTACTTGTTTTAGTGGAATCTTACATCGTTTCTAACACTTTTTTCCTATCACTATTTTGTATTCTTTACAAATAAAGAAATAAAAATGGAAGATTCTAAAATCTGAAGTCATACAAAATAACATTCCAAACAGGGATAAAAATGGAATTTAAGGCCTTACTTGTAATTCCATTCTCTTGCTACTGTACTCTGCTGCCCCCCATTCTCACTAGTCTCCAAATGCAACCCTCTTGTGGGAACAAAAGCATTCAGGAAGGGGCAGCCCATAGTTTTTTAAGTCTGTTTCTGTAACAGGAAACGAGTAGAAACCAAAACAAGCTACTACAGCCCCTGAAAAAGATAGTTTATGAGTAGTGTCAGCTCTAGAAAAGCAACACTTCCCCCAAATTCAGAGCTGCGGGTAAATGTTTGTGAAAAAGAATACTCAGTGTAAGCATTCCTTTAACAGCAACTTTTCAAAATAAAATTTAGAAAATAAGGCATGTGAAGTGAATACAGTATGCTAAAAGAATATTACATAAATAGGGAAGATGGTGTTCTCAAAGACTGACAACAATGTTCCTAATATATTATTATAATATCAATATAATGTCATTATATTCTAGACTATACATATATTAATGTAGTATGACATGTTATGTTGTACATGTTATCTTTATACAATGCTGAGCTACAAGTGTGATGTTATATATGAGACACGAATTCATTTGCTCATTCTTTGATGGAAGAATACGTGATTTTTATTTCCATCACACAGACTTCTGCCATTATCAGGGAATTACCTAACGTGATAAGCTGTGGCTGACAGCTTGCATCCCTCCAAAATTCATACCGTGGAATCCTAACCACGGTGTGACAGTATTAGGAAGCAGGGATTTGGGAGGTCCTCGTCCCCGGAGCACAGAGCCCTCGTGGATGTCATCAGTGTTCTTACCAAAGGGACCCCTGGAGAGCTCTTGCTCTCTTTGCTCTGAATGACATGCATGGAGACTCTGAAGCCTGCAAGAGGACCCTCACCAGAGCCCGACAGCGCGGGCGTCCCGATCTCCAATCTTCAGTCCCCACAACTGAGAAAAAACATCAGTTTTTACTAAGCTATCAGGTCTATGATATTCTGTAAGAGTCCCTGAGCTAAGACAAGCAGCAGTAATTTTTTTTTTGTATAGAAACATTTTACTGATATCAAAGATATGTTTCTAAATACACGATTTAACATAAACATACAGCCCTTTCTTATTGTAAACTCCACAAACCAATACATTCCCATGGAATGCTTTCTTAGCATAAATTTTAAAAAATCAAGCCATCTCAAGCCCATGTAAGCCACCTCCAGCACACCAGGAAAAATCTCTTCCACAAAGGTAGCATACCTGCCATGGTGGCACGCCCCTATAATCCCAGCACTTGGGAGGCTGAAGCAGGATTTTCACTGTGCGTTCAAGGCCAACCTGGGCTACATAAGTGAGTTAAGGTCAGCCTGAACTACACATTGAGACCTTATCTTAAAAAAAAATTTTTTTAAAAACCCTTCTCAACACCACCTTATAAAGCAGTACTAAACCAGATCAAAAATCTACAGGTGCAAAACCACTTACTCAGCAAACCAGTTGATTGAAAATTTAAGAGTGCAGTAGTGAATACCTGTAATCCCAGCCTTCAGGGAGACTGAGGCAGGAGGATCACAAGTTCAAGCCTAGTTTAGGCAATGTTCTCCTTACTGAAATCCTATCCCAAAAGGAAAAATAAAACCTAAGGATGTAGCTCAATGTAAAGGCCCTAGGTCCAACCCTCAGTACCTCAAACAAACAAACAAATAAAAATGTTAGCGTATGGGCCTGCCCCGTGCAGGGCCCCACCCCCAGGGCGCACTGAGACAGCAATTGAGACTGGGCGTGGAGGTGCATGTCTGTAATTCCAGCACTTAGGAGGCTGTATAACAGGAGGATCACTACGAGTCTGATCTACACAGTGAGACCCTGTACACCCTGTACAACCTGTTCTAAAAATAAAAATTAAAAAAATGGTAGTGTGGACAACCACCACAGTCCAAAGTCCCATTAGCAGAGATTTTATTCCAAGAGATCTGCTACAGGGTCCAGGGTCTATATTTTAACAGAGAGCAATACAAACACACACACACACACACACACACACACACACATACAGGACAATTCCATTACGGAATACAACACTGAGCATTTATTGACCAGATATTTTGTACCAAAATCAGAATAGATGAACATGAAAGAGACAAGGCCTCTGTGATAGACAGGCAACCACTGAACAACTTAGCAATTCCTATGTTCTGCTGATCTATAATTAGTGCTAGACAAGGGGGTTCCGCAGCCACCCCATTTGCGATCCCTCCTACGAATCCCAGAGCTAGGCGCTTTCTCATTTCCAGTAAAAACTTTCCCAACCTCCTCCTTTGCTTCTCAACTTTGTTCCTCAGCACCTGTGGAATCACAAGCCTGGTACACACAATGTCACCCGCAGCTTTGGGAACCCAGGAAAATCCAGCTTGAGAAAGGTTCAAGAGAGATGATTTTTGACCCAGTGCCTGAAGGTAGGGTCTTTGGGGCAGAGAGAACAGCGTGTGCCTCGCTTGCTACACAGGCGGAGTCTGCTCCATATGACAATAGCACAAGCTTCACGACTTTACTTCTTCCTAGTTTCTAGCCGCATCTATTTGGTATGCACAGATCAAGTACGCAGTCTGAACTAGATGCAGTCATAGAGTTTACATGAAGACTGACAGACCAGGCAAGAGAGACAAGGTTCAGCTTTTCAAAACACCCAGCATGAAGTAGATACTCAGTAAGTGTCCATTTCTTTCTGCTTTAGCATTTAAAATAAGACCTTGTACCCTGACCAGATCATTAGTATGTAGAAAAGGATCTACACTTGACAATTAATATGACACAAGGCTCTCGCTGCTTTTATAATCAATTGCCAATTTCCCAGTCAGAGAAAATGACAAAAATCACTGACATAGTGGCACAAACCAGAGCTCTGGGAAAAACAGGCAATAATGCATTATTTTCCCAGCAGTTTCACCTCATTCCTTATTAATTTGTTTTCAGAATCAAATGGGAATGCTATGTTGCCTTTCTAAGGTTATATCAATTGAACTATTACACCAGTTCAGTTAACTCCTTTAAAAATCAACAAATGGAGGGTAGGCCATATAGCTCAGCAGATTGATTAAAGCTCCTGCTTAGGCAGATACAGGGAGCAGGAGTTCAATCCCCAGGCCTGCCTGTGTCGGCCCCACCCCTGGATGAGATGGCCTTTGAGACTGGACGTGGTGGCACACACCCCTAATCCCAGCATTTGGGAGGCTGTAAACAGAAGGATCACTACAAATCCAACCTATGCAGTGAGAGCCTGTAGACCCTGCTAGACCCTGCCCTAAATACAAAAAGAAATCAACAAGTGATTGTAATAAAGAATGAATGCAGGAGTAGGTCTGGTTCAGGGAGAAGGCGAGGCAAGGAGCATGGCTCCACACAAGTATAATTAGAACAGCACACTCACAGACCAAGTTTAAAGCCACTAGAAGTGTGGACCACGCCCACTCACCTTGCCCCTAGAGCCCACCTCCTTTCTGTAATTGCTCCAAGAACTCTCTTCCACAACAACCCCCTCCCAGTACTGAGTGCCAGGGTTCCATATCTTACGTAATGTTTATCTGCCAACCAGATCTTACAATCTCAAAGAAAAGAACCCTGACTGCATATCTCATGAGGAGGGCATAACTCTCGACATACAAAAGACAGACACTTAGTAAGTGACTAGACGGGTCACTGGCGTCCAGCTTCAACTGTTGCTTCCTCTCACCCCCCTCCCAAAGTGAAGATGAACCGTTAAATGATACCGGACCCGACTGTGAAAGGAAGTTATCAAAGGGACCCTGTGGCTGAACTGCTTTTGAAGGGCCAGCACACCATAAGCAGTCTCTGATACAGGACGGCAAGGGAATTCCTCGGGGACCTTGCCCACAGCAAGGCAGAAAGGCCCATGACCATGGCGTCTTGCTGAGTGAATCACCTCAACATCCTACAAAATTGCACATCCAGGAGGACCAAGAAGGCTAGACAAGTTCTCCACGCTGGTTCTATCCTTCCTGAACCAGTTATTAAAGTTCAAATAGAGAGATGGTCACAGAATTCTATAACTAAATGAAATGATACATTTATTCAACGAGCACTATTTCCAGTATGGTTACTATCTTTGAGGCTCTCCCTTTGTACGGTGTACTATGTGAGGATTTTTCACACTCATTTTACTAAACCCTGATGACACTCTAGGTCATGTAAGTATCATAGCTGTCCTCACTTTTAGAGCTAAGAAACTTATTACATAAGAACTGACTGCAAATTAACAAAAGTAAGTGGCAAGGCCAGAATGTGTTCCCAGATCTCTGAGAGCAAAGCCCAAACTATGTCACTTGCTACCAATTCTCAACAATATAAAAATAAAATTAACCCACTTCCAAGGACTAATTTGGGAACTTATGCATGTTTTCTCTTTGCCCAAAAGACACTTCCTACACCAAAGGCTGCAGGAAGTAAAGAGTAAACTGAGTCAGGAGCAAGTCAAATCATGGGCTTGACTGGTGACCTACGCAGAGGTACTTAAATGGTCAAACTTGGAATCTCTTTAAGGATTTCCCGTTTGAAAGCTTAAAAAAAAACAAGATGGCTAAGCAAGTGCTAAACAGTGTCCAGAGTGGGGCCTCCCAAGACCCTGAGGTGGCAGCTGAAAAGAACCAACTTAAGCCAACTACCTTCCTTCCCAACTACCAGCATACCTACAGCATCAAAAGGGGAGGGAGCTAAGTGAAGACCCCAGGGCAAAATGACCAGCCACCCCATGTCCCCCAAGATTCACCTTGTATCATGTTCATCCTATATACAGCTGCCTGGAGCTCAGATGCTGCAGACAGAGGACAGGAACTCACTAGAAAAGACTGTTACTGTAAGACTCCGGGATAGCCGTTATCTTTACGCACATACAAAGAATGGTCTAGAAATTATCTAAATAGCTTTCCATTCAGCTTCACCTGTCCTACTGACAGAAAAGCATCTTAGCCAGCACTGAAAGCAATGACCCCAATAAGACTAGAGCTGAGTACGAGCTGTCACCAGCAGCTTTTCATTCTCACAGCGGATAGGATACAGACTAAAGGACAGCTGGAGACTATCCCTGTCCCCAATTAATACATCTACTGGGGGTGCTGACGGTTGTGTTTCCACGAAAAATAATCATTCCTTGGGCTTTTAGTATTAGTCTTGTAGAAATGCAAAAGAATCTAGGCTGATGGCAATTTAAAGTTCAGGGCTTATTTACATTGAAGTCTACCTCGGTTTCGTAGATTCCGTTAAGGCAAGTTTTGCTCAAGGAAGGTGGAGGATTTGAGGGCATTTAGAACAATCTACGGGCAAAAATCTGCTAAATGAGGAGAGGGGGAAGTATGCAAACAATAGGGTGGAAACAATTCAAGAACCTTCTCTCCTTTTGCCATAGCAATTTACTGTAGTCCGCCCACCTTCTCTCGTGCAGTATAACAGTCATGCCCCTTCCTTGATTTACAGAAAAGCTGACCCACTGAATGTCGCGCAATGAAATGGGAAAATTACAGTCCTGCAGCAGGACTGAGTGGTGACAAGCGCTGGAACCTGTCTGACTGCCTGCGCAAAGTCGTGACTTCTCAGAGCTTGGCCAAGCCTGGGCTCCGGGGCGGGGAGGGCTGAACCTAAACGCTCTCCAAGAAGCAGCTTCAGCGGCTCGGGCGGATGGGGCTCCGGGAAGTGGGTGGGGAGGACGCGGGCAGAGCGGGCCGCCCGCACACGCTCTGCCCGGCACGGGCTCGGCGCAGCGGTCCCGGCCCCACGTCCGGCCGCCCCAGCTCGGGCTCCGGACGCTCAAGGGGCCGGTAGTGGGCGGCGGCCGGGTTTCCGCAGCTGAGTCACAGCTCAAACAACTTTTACGCATCTCCCAGAAAGAAAGCGAAGCCACAGCAAAGTCCCGGCCCCGCTCCCCGCCCCCGGCGTGTCCCCGCGGGTCCCCGCGCCCGCGCCCTCACCTGCAGGACACCGACAGCTCCACGCGCGTGGCGGGGATGGCGGCGCTCAGCTGGTTCAGGTCCCCGATGCCCGCGGCGCTGGTGTAGCGGCTGTCCATGCTGGGCTAACGCGCGGGCGGCTTGCGGGGCGCCCACCTCCGGCGCTCAACGGACTGAGCCCGGCTCGCGCGAGGCCGGGGCGGGGGCGGAGGCGCGAGGGGGCGGAGGCTGCGCGCCGCTCGGGGCGGGCGGAGGACGGGGCGGGCCGTGCGGGCGGCCGGCCGGGCGGGACTGCTCCGCGCCGACCGCAGCTCGGAGCGATCGCAGGGTCCTGCCCGCCCGGGACGCCCTGGGCGCGCTCCCCGCCGTCCCGCGGGGCAGAGCCGGGCCAAGCTGGGCAAGACGACCCCTCCAGCGGCGCTCGCCGGGACGTCTCCGCCTCTTCACACCCGCATCCGCCCTCAACTCGGCGCTGTCAATCAGGTGCGGACGCGGGGGTCACGCGGTGTCCGCGCCCGCCGTGGGAGCTGCGGGGCCGGCTCCGAACTCCCCACGCCCGCTTCCCTGCCCGGCCTGCGCGGGTCCCACCAATGAGCAGGGCACGTTGGAGTAGGAACGGGCCGGGTGGCAACGATCGGTGCGCGGGACAAGCCCGGCGGGTGTGCGCGAAAGTGGGGACGCGCGCGGGGCGCGATTTAAGGGCGGCGTCCGGCTTGCGGCTTCCCCTTGGTCCTCTGGAGCTGGGGCACCTGGCGGTGACAGTCTTCCTATTGTCAGGGTTTTCCGAGGTTCCACGTTTCCAAGTGCATGGGATTTCTGCCCCCCAAACCGGAGGTTACAACCCTACACTGCGGGTTCCCCCAGCCCGGGTGCCACTCACGAGACCTGAAAGTGGAGGCTGAGGCGCGGAGAGCGCCAGAGTGAGCGCCGCGTCCGAGAAGCGTCCAAGGGCGGCAGCATGGTGCTCAGCGCCCAGCCTTGCGCCGCGATCCTGGTCGCCGGTACCTGCGCTCCAGGCTACCCCGCGCCCCCGCGGGTCCTGGGAGCCCACCGGCAGGGGGCGGCAGAGAACCGGGCGCGCGAGGGCTTAGGTGAGCAGAGGTAAGAGCGCCCCGGGGTGAGCAAAGCGGTGCTGCCGTGCTTGATGACCTGGCTTCCTTGTACCACTGGAATCCACCTAGAGCCGTCTGCTTGGAAAAGTTGCACAGCGGCAGGTGAAACGTACAGGCGCTGCCGCTTCCCCTGCTGGGGCATCCCGTGTTTCGAATAGGATTTCTGGTCCTGGTCTCCCCAGCCAACACTTGTCATCCCAGAATCCACAAATCCGATTAAACAGCAGTCTGTAACTAAACTGCACCTAAACTCCAAGCTATTATGCTCCCCAAAATTAACTTGGAAAAGGGAACTTGTAAGCTAACCAGAATTTTGTTTTAGAGAAGGCTGTTGAAGAAATAAAGATGAGAACTTTAAAATAGTACTAAAGTATAGAACTCTTGATTTTTGTGCTTTCTTGAGATATAACTTATAATAAACTGCAAATATTTAAAGTGTCTCTCTCAATAACGTTGTGATACACCTATGAAGCCATTATAACAATACAACGATTCCATCACCACAGTTCTCACATGCCCTTTCTTCGCTAAAATCAACCCTCTAGGCAAACACTGCTCATCTTCATGTCATTATTGATTAGCTTGCGTTTCCTTAATTATATATTACCTACACTCATATGGCATATGCTGTCTTTAGTCTGACTTGTTTCTCTCCGAAACATGTTTCCGACATTCATGTTGTCGCTTGCGTGTTAAGTGTAGAATTTCATTGTATGAAAGTGGCACACACTATCCGTTTCTTTAGGTAGACCTGCCTTCAGGCCGGAGCTATTACACATAAAACTGCCATAAACAGTCACATACGGGTATTTATGTGGATACCCTTCCATTCAACTGGAGTAAATACCTAAGAATGGAATAGCTGCGTCACGTGGAATGTGTATAAAAAACTGCTAATGCATATAACTTAAGAAATCACTGGACTTTTCTATGAGTTCTACTATTTTATATTTCTATAGCAATAGAGAAGTTTCCATTGGCCCACGTATTGTTTAACATTTATTATCAGCCTTTTAAATGTCAGGTAACCTAGTAGGCCCCTACTACTATCTTGCTGTGGCTCTAATGGCTAACAATATTACATATATTTGTGTATGGTTGTTTGCTGTCTGTATATCTTCTTTGCTGGGGTGGTCCATTATTATGGGTTTTGAGAGTTTTTCACATGTTTTGTACGTAAGTCATTTATCACATGTTATTTATAAAATGCTTTCTCAGATCCAGACCTAGCCCAGGCGCAGTGAGTGTGTGAGAGAGCTTCCCACTACACTGCGCCAGCGGGACCTACCAGTCCCAGCCCAGCCGCAGCATGGGTGAGACTCTCTTTCACCAACTTGGGAACCCCACCACCACTCCATAGCACCCCTCCCACCCTGCCAGCCGCTTGAGAACTTCTGCCGCATTCTAGGGACTTCCAGATCCAGTCCTAGCCCAGGCCCAGTGACTTTGCGGGAGAGCTTCCTGTTACGCTGCGCCAAGGGACCTACCGGTCCCAGCCCAGGTGCAGTATGGGTGAGACCCTCTTCCACCCCCTTGGGACACCTGACCACCACTCCACAGCACCAGCCACTCACACTGCCCACCCAGTGAGAATTTCTGCCGCATTCTGGGGACACCCAGATCCAGTCCTAGACCAGGCCCGGTGAGGGTGTTGGAGAGCTGCATCTCCCCCCTACTCCAACTTGTCCCCTCCAGACTCAGCTCAGGCCTGACATACAGGCCGGGAGTGAAACCCTGCAGCTGCAATTGCTGCAGAGAGTGTAGGGGACATAACCACCCAGCTAGTCCAGGAGCAGAACATCTTGTCAGAGGGGCAAAACAGGTTCACTCCCAAGGGGAGCAGCAGGAAAGAGCTGAGCACAGCAGCCAGGCCCAACCCAGGCACAGCTCGATAAATCCAAACTTTGTAGATCTGCACCTGAATTTCAGAAGGTGCTAAGGTTATAACTGCACAAAAGCTCTGCAACAAAGGTCAGAAGAAAGTGCTACACAAAATGCCAAAAAGAATGAACAAAATGCAATCTCAGATTGTTATGCCCACTCATAACAAATGCGGAGAACACTAACAGAACAAAGTGGAAATCACACAGCTGAAATCAAAGAATCAATGGCTTCTGAAATAAAGAAACAGCTGCAGAAAGGTATAGATGAACTCATATGGGAAATGAAAAAAGAAATCCCTTAATTACTAACATCTGCAGTAAACAATCAAATGAAGAAACATATGGAGGAAACCCAATACCCACTCAGAACAAGTGCAGAGGACACCAGCTCAGCTCAAATATCTGAATGAATAGTGTCGATAGTAAATAAGCAACAGCAGAAAGTTATAGAGGAACTCAGAGCGGAATTTTCTGAAATAAGAAAAAAATCCTGGAACTCATAGCATCTGAAGTAAAGTAGGAAATACAAAAACAAGGGAGCAAACCCAATCTGAAAAAAACACTGCAGTAAAAGAATTTATAACTGCTTCTAAAGGAGGCATTGATAAAAAAATATAGAGATTAGAAAAATGATGGATTCCTTGAATGAGCAATACTGGAAAGCAATAGATGGCATGAAGCAGAGTCAAAGAGATATAGAGGAAATTGAAATCTCAATCAAAAGCTTGCAAAACCATTTAAGTGAAAGGGAAGACAGAGTTTCAGATCTTG